>JAVTVY010022684.1:0-95676 GCA_036873755.1 Hanleya hanleyi | reverse complement strand
GCTTCTGGTCCTTGACTATGTAAATAAGCATACCATTGGAATTCTTCAGTGGAACCGTTTTCCGGCTATCTCGCTCACGTACGGGCGTACGGACGGACGGACAGACGGACGTACGGACAGACGGACGTACAAGACGACGACAATACCCCATGGCCAAAATTGGCCGAGGGGTAAAAAAGGGATGTAGGTCATCTGGTCCAGCAGATTTTCCTGGATGTGACGCAGACAGTTTTTGCTGCACCAATTCTCGGGAGAAGGTGACATTCTCCAGTCTATTGACGTAACCTCTAGTTTCAAGGTTGGGGACATCTGTTAAATCTTCCCGAGTAAATACGGATGTGAAAAATTTATTTAATTCATCTGCCTTATCCTGGTTACCACTTGCAAGTGACCCATCTGACTTAACTAAATCAGGGATTCCACTCTTGACCTTAGTTTTGCTGTTGACATATTCCCAGATAGCTTTGGGATTTTCTCGTACATTTTCACATAGTTTCTCTTCAAATGTTTTTTGGGCGTTTCGCACAATATTTGCGGCTTTGTTTCTGGCCATTTTGTACTGTTCGTGGTCTGTCACAAGGTTTGTCTGTTTACATTTCCGCCAGGTCTTATTTTTGACTTGAACTGCTTCAGTTACGTCTTTGGTATGCGACAGAGGTTTCTGTCTCTTACTGTTTGAGATGTCTTGTTGGTGTATATTTGTCTGTGATAGTGGTTAAAATCTGGGCGAAAGTGGCCCAACAGGATTCTATATATTTCTATAAGACCACCAGAAGGTGATTATGCTCAAGTAGTGAACATGGAATTGTCTCATAATCACGAGTTTGACACTTGACCTAATGTTTTTGTACTCCAATAATTTTCAGCCCATTGCAGTCGCTATGGTTAGCTAGGTAGCCACCGCTTTAAGCCGATAACAGAGGCAAATAATTAAAGGTATCAAACCTGAGTGAATTTGATTTCAAATATTGTAATTATTTTTCCAACATCACTGATGAGTGAATCTATTGCTGCATGTCTTGCGTAGGCCCTATATCCATCCAATTTATTACCTGTATATGGCAGGGTTCTGTTGGTTGGCTGTTATCCCCGAGGTCCGCCATCTGCACATGTCACTCGACAAATACATGTAGATTTATTGTTTTGGTGGGAAATTTAAGCGTATACGGCATCGGCCATTACAGGTTAGTTTCTCAGAGAATTATTGCATTTTACCAGGCTACCCCTTGAGGCGTTTACTTCATCAGACGTCCACGATGATCATCCATTAACATCAGATGGGCTGTTTGAGCTGATCTGTCAACACAGCTCCCTAGCTGGTGTATCTAAATCCGGTTAAGCCGGAGCTAGGGGCCGTGTGGATACTTCATAGTCTTCATTTGAACAGCTGCAACAAAAGCGGGGCTGAGATACGGTTACGTCCGATAATTCACCGTATCCTCGGGTCTGAATGTTAGATGTTGAGAGATGCTTTCCTGTACAGTCATATGGTTGCTTTCAGTCGACAGACGTCGTCAGTATTCCAGATATCTTGCATATCGCTCCAATTTTAGATGTTCCGCCAGCATCGCAATAAGCTTCAAGTTCAAAAGAGGGCTGTATCCCAAAAGAAAAATGGAGAGCAGGCAAATACCCATGAGCACAGACGACATGACGAGAGACAAAGAAAATAGCCCATGGGCTTCAATACCCCTCGGCTATCAGTTATTGTCTACACCCAGCAATCATGCATTGTATAACATCATCAGTGTATTTTTAGAACTAGATAACAAAAATGTGATCTAGTAGGGTTGACTGTAGTCAGCTTTTGCCAAGGCCGGAGGTTCTGGTAGAGCATGACCGCATTCTTAGCTCTAAATATACTCTTTTAAAAAGCTTATAATCCAATCAAGTAATTTTATCTTGGAAATATAGATCAAGGTCAGTCATCTTCAAAAAATTTCAAGTCAATTCTAATCGCATAGGGACCATGAATTTGGAGATCTTAAACTTAACATATAGAATTTGACCTTTTAAAAATAGGTCAAGGTCAGTGATATTCTTTATTAGCCTTCAGGTCCAGCCATAAGTAATATAAATTTGTACAATGTAGATATAATCTTTCATAGCATATTGTACTAAATAGAATCTGACTTGGAAAAAATAGGTCAAGGATAAAATAGGTCAAGGTCAGCCATCTTCAGCATACATGTACCTTTAGAGCATCACCAGATGTACACATGGAATTAATTTGAAAAGCCTAGCTATATTCTTCATGTTAGACCATAATAAACAGTATATGACCTATAAAAAATAGGTCAAGGTCAGTCAACTGGGATAGCCTTCCAGCCAATCACCAGTTGCATAAGTAATATGAATTTGGAGACCCTAGCTTCAATCCTTAAAAAAAATATAGCAAATACTATAATTTGACCTTGATAAAATAGGTCAAGGTCAGTCATCTTCAGTACACCTCTGGACCTTCGCCAGATGTATACATAGTATTAATTTGGAAAGCCTAGCTTTATTTTTCATCTTATATCACAATAAACAATATATGATCTATAAAAAAATAGGTCAAGGTCAGTCAACTGGGATAGACTTCTAGTCAATCTCGAGTTGCATATATAATATGAATTTGGAGACCCTAGCTTCAATCCTTCAAAAAATATAGCAAATACTAGAATTTGACCTTGATAAAATAGGTCAAGGTCAGTCATTTTTAATAGGCTTCTGACCCTTCACCCAATACATATGTGGTATCAATTCACAATGCCTGGCTATAATTCTTCTTGAGATATCGTGTTCACAAGAAAGATGGACAGACAGACAGACAGACGGACAGACGACGCTGACGACGACAATACCCTTCGGGCAAAATTTGCCCGAGGGGTAAAAGCCAGATCGGCAGAGGCGAAATGAGGAACTTTATAACAGGGTAAATCAGTACAGATGATACTTGAATGAAAAGGATAGGTTGAAAGAACTCTTCTGTTGCTTTTTAATAAAAACAGTTTGCTTATTTTCCCAAATTCAGCAAAAAAATGTTTATTTATTTCACCCAAGTAAACTTTTCTTGAGGGCCAAGCAAGATATCTTATTTTTATCTTGCGTGGCTCACAAGAAAAGTTTTCTTGGATGAGATCTAGAGAAATAAAAAAAATTGTTGAATTTGGAAAATAAGCAAAACTTTATTACTAAAAAGCAACAGAAGAGCTCTTTCAACCAATCATTTTCGTGCAAATATTCTTGCTGTATAATTTGTACGAAAATGTAACATGTATTAGTACATGTATATATATACATGTACTAATGCAATTAGTGTTACATTTATGTTATGTTCTGTAATTATTTTTAATCTTCAAATATTTTAAACTAAGATATAATTTCATGATCAATCGAATAAATTGATTGTCAATACTGAATTCACCGATGCAGGGCTTCGTGTTTAGAATTAGTGCGCGAGCTAAAAATAGCTCACGTCAAAATATTTAGGAGAGGGTATTTCAAAGTCAGGCGAGTGATTGCAATATAAGACAATATAAAATGTGACAGTTCGCGTGAGCTAAAATCACTCTCATGTCATGAATTTACGCGAGTGTTTGCGTGCAGGCATCACTCGCGCTAAACACGAAGCCCTGCGATGATGTATATTATATATGCTTGACAGACTAGATGCTGATGATAATGTGATTAAGAATGATTACAACACAAAGATGTTACATCAGTTACAAACATATTTTATTCGCCACAAATTAGACATTATTTACAACAATTCCATTGGGTGGCAAAATGGCCCCCTAGCAAACTTCCTGCGTTATCTGCGGAAGGACAAAAAATGGAGAGCTGAACTCCATGATTTTATAGTTTATCATATTGGTGTCATTGTAAGCCTATTTACATGATCCCGAGCAGAGGATCATGGGTAAATTCAAGATGGCGACCACGTGTGTTGGGATAGAGTACTCTTTACAGCTGCACTGTAATCACACCATGAATATTTGTATGGCCTTGCCCCGGTGTGTATTCACATGTGTTTCGATAGATTGCTCTTTATAGGTGCACTATAATCACACTGTGGACATTTCTTATGGTGTCTCTCCGTTGTGTGTTCTCATGTGTTGGGACAGATTACTCTTTATTACTGCAGGTGCCCTGTAATCACACCATGAACATCTGTATGGCCTTGCCCCAGTGTGTATTCTCAGGTTTCTGGATAGATGATGCTTTACACCTGCACTGTAATCACAATGGGCACATTTGTATGGCTTTCCGGCGTTGTGTGTTCTCATATGTTGGGACAGAGTACCCTATACAGTGGCAGTATAATCACACCATGAACATCTGTATGGCCTTGCCCCAGTGTGTATTCTCAGGTTTCTGGATAGCTGACGCATTACACCTGCACTGTAATCACAATGGGAACATTTGTATGGCTTTTCGCCGTTGTGTGTTCTCGTATGTTGATTCGGATCACTCTTGAAAGCTGTACTGTAATCACAATGTGAGTATTTGTATCGCTTCTCGCCGCTGTGTGTTCTCATGTGTTGAATCAGACTACTCCTTAAAGTTGCAACGTAATCACACTGTGAACATTTGTATGGCCTCTCGCCAGTGTGCGTTCTCATGTGTCGGATGAGAATACTCGTGAAAGTTGCAACGTAACCACACTGGGAACAAAAGTATGGCTTCTCCTGGGAACATACTTGTATGACTTCTCAGTATGCGTTCTCATGTGTTGGGGAGTACCTTTTATAGCTGCACTGTAATCACACCATGAACATTTGTATGGCCTTTTCGCCGTTGTGTGTTCTCATGTGTTTGGATAGATGATGCTTTAGTGTTGCACTATAATCACACTGTGAACATTTGTATGGCCTCTCCTCGGTGTGCGTTCTCATGTGCTGGGTCAGTTTACTCCTGCAAACTGCACTGTAATCACAATGGGCACATTTGTATGGCTTTTCGCCGTTGTGTGTTCTCATGTGCTGGTTCAGACCACTCTTGAAAGCTGTACAGTAATCACACCGTGAACATTTGTATGGCCTCTCCCCGGTGTGTGTTCTCGTGTGTTGGTTCAGATAACTCTTGAAAGCTGTACTGTAATCACACTGTGAGCATTTGTATGGCTTCTCGCCGCTGTGTGTTCTCATGTGTTTCGTAAGAGCACTCTTTAAAGTTGCAGCGTAATCACACTGTGAACATTTGTATGGCCTCTCCCCAGTGTGCGTTCTCATGTGTCGGATCAAAAAACTCTTGAAAGTTGCAACGTAACCACACTGGGAACATAAGTATGGGTTCTCCTGGGAACGTAAGTATGACTTCTCAGTATGCATTTTCATGTGTTCGGAGAGAGTACCCTTTAAAGCTGCACTGTAATCACACCGTGAACATTTGTATGGCCTTTCCCCGGTGTGTGTTCTCATGTGCTGGTTCAGATGATTCTTGAAAACTGTACTGTAATCACACCGTGAACATTTGTGTGGCCTCTCCCCGGTGTGTGTTCTCATGTGCTGCTTCAGATAACCCTTGAAAGATGTACTGTAATCACACCGTGAACATTTGTATGGCCTTTCCCCGGTGTGTGTTCTCATGTGCTGGTTCAGATTATTCTTGCAAGCTGTACCGTAACCACACTGGGAGCATAAGTATCGCTTCTCACCAGTGTGCTTTTTCATGTGTTGGATCAGACTACCCTTGCCAGTTGCACCGTAACCACACTGGGAGCATAAGTATGGCTTCTCCTGGGAACGTAAGTATGGCTTCTCCTGGGAACGTAAGTATGGCGTCTCAGAATGCGTTCTCATGTGTCGGGACAAAGTACCCTTTATAGCTGCACTGTAATCACACTGTGAACATTTGTATGGCCTTTCCCCGGTGTGTGTTCTCATGTGTAGGGTTAGCTGACTCTTTGAATGTGCATTGTAATCACACCATGAGCATTTGTATGCCCCGGTGTGTGTTCTCATGTGTTGGTTTAGCTGACTCTTTCTAGCTGCATTGTAATCACACCATGAGCATTTGTATGGCCTTTCCCCGGTGTGTGTTATCATGTGTTCGGATAGATGACGCTTTACAGCTGCACTGTAATCACACTGGGAACATTTGTATGACTTTTCGCTGTTGTGTGTTCTCATGTGTTTGGATAGATGATGCTTTTGTGTTGCACTGTAATCACACTGTGAACATTTGTATGGCCTCTCCCCGGTGTGCGTTCTCATGTGCTGGATCAGTTTACTCCTGCAAGCTGCAATGTAATCACATTGTGAACATTCGTGTGGCTTCTCGCCGTTGTGTCTTCTCAAGTGTAGATCTTCCTGCTGAAATAAGTGAATATCGGTATATTACAAACTAATGTTTAAATCAACCACAACGGCCATTCTATGCCACTCTTCTGATAATCGACAGATGAATAAACAACTTTTACGCACATTTGATGACCTTTGACAAGTGCAGCAGAACGTGTAGCCACGAAGATATTCTTCAGTGGCCTTCATCTTGGGTTCAGCAAACGTAGTTCGACCTCCTCTTAATAAAGTTAATTAACAGTATTATTGTATAGAAATAGACAAACGTCTGAGTTATACTTCATGTAAACATATATAATGTACAAGCTTTCGACTTGAACTTGTATGAAATTCAACAGATTTCTTGATAAATCAATGTACCTGTCCCATGGGTGAGCCTAAAGCAGTATATCACAGTATTAATGTAGTTTCTTTGTGAACGTTTATATTGAACTGGTCCACGATTCATCATTCTTCGGTGCTCAAGTACGTAGAACGTACAGACAGGGCAAACTCCATATCAAACTGAACCGATATCATACCTGATTAAGAAGGAACGGATTACGAGCTGATTACCCTTCGCTCATTCGCTTCTTATACGATCTATTCATTGGATAACCCAATAAATACATTACCTGACATTTGTCGAGGAAAAATGAGTGCGCTAGGTTTGAAATATTACCGCATTGTCAAGTGAACCATGTGAAATACACGCCTGTTCTATGTATTGCATGCATTTTAAGTTAGTTTTTACTTACTATGATTCCCTCGTTCCTGTATACAAGCTTACAAGGAGCATCATCCAACGTGTTGGGCTCTAACCTGATTGGATCGACTGATATTTCCTCCTGGTTGGGTAAGGAGTCGACTGGAACGGTTTGTATTTGCCCATTTTCAGGTTTGATGCACGAGGTGGTTGCGAGATATTCGCAGTCAGCTTCTTCTTGCTTGATTTCTCGACCCATAGGGTATTCTGTAAATTCTCGTGTTACTCCACTATCCAAGCAGTCACTCAAGTCACGAGTATCAGTTTCCTGTTTAACCAACGTCGCAGTGATCAAGGAGCCCATGTCACGGTCTCCATCAACTGTTGTGTCCTTTTTGCACTCGACCAGGTGTTCAGATTGATTACAAAGCAGTGGATGCTCTATTGTGGCTCGGTTGGGCGGGAAGAATTCAGATTGATTACAAAGCAGTGGATACTCCATTGTGGCTCGGTTGGGCGGGAAGAGTTCAGATTGATCACAATGCAGTGGATGTACTCTATAGTATTCCGGTGTATAAATTATATATCCTATAAAGTGGTCTGTTTATTACCACTTTGTCCAGGGTCGCCAGCATGCTGATGATAAAAGAAGACAAATAAAGTTAAGCATAGTCACACAAACTACATTTACATTGTGTACCGGTTATGGTTTTTCTCGGTTATACACAATCCCAGTTACTAACATTCCTGTGGGCATAGTATGGCTTGTCTTCTCACGGTCACGGTACAACGAATGAAAACGAATGGAACTCAAATTAACGAAATGAAACCATAAGTCGTATTAATTTCATTCACTCCCAAATATATATGAGTAACTCGCGATTCGGGTTCTGCTTGAAATACAAACGATATTGAAAAAAATATTACGGAGCATTTTTATTTACCCTCTTCAGAAAAGGGTAAGGCTGAGGATAGCCCGAAAACATCGGCTAAGGAGTCTATTTTTTTTTTGGTTGTTGTTGCTGACCCCTTTAGCCCGAATCACTTATACAGACCGAAAAGGAAAAAAATAAATAAGACGTCAGTCGCTCGAGATCTTTAACGGCACACGGAGTGGGGAATTGAGACAGAGGCACAAAACGCATTTTATCGAATAAATAATATGATTTGGCATCTCCAGCACTATGACAACCACCTAACAGCCTAATGACTCCTTTAATTAGATGGAATCTGCCATCAAACACGGATTTTGTCATTTTGCCGGTTGTGTTTCTTTCGCCATAGTTTACAGGGACATCCCTTATGAAAATATACCACACTTTACCACAAAATACTACAGCAAACTTGTAGTAAAGTGAGGTATTTTGTAGTAAACTATAGATGAGGTATAGTATTTTGTGGTACTCTATAGTTACCACAGTTTACTACAGTGTCATTGTAGTGTTTACTACAGCAGTGCTTTAATATACTACAAAAACCAAAGCATACCACAACTCAAGTGTAGTATTTTGTGGTAATTTGTAGTTTCTACAGTTTACTACAGCGTCCGTGTAATATTTACTACAGCAGTGTTTTACTGCGAGACAGTGGTGTTGAGCTATACTACAAACTGCAACACATCTGTAGTATTTTGTGGTTTCTATAGTTTACTACAGTGTCAGTGTAGTATTTACTACAGCCAGGTTTTTTTGTACCGGTATTACAGAGTTGTTAAGCTATGCTAAAAAATAAAAATAAAAAAAATAAATAAGCATACCACTACACAATTGTATTATTTTGCGGTTTCTACGCTATACTATACTGCCGGTATAGTGTTCACTATAACAGTGTTTTACTGTACTACAGAGCTGTGCTATATTAATAAATCCCAAAACATCATAACCACAACACAAGTGTAGTATTTTGGACCTTATATGGTCCAGATCTTATAGGATTTGCAATTTAATATTATCAAATAGGATTCAATATCAGTCCACAACACCCAAGTAATGTTCTCCATATTTGACTGCTCGTAGTTGGAGGGAGAGATTTTGTACCACCAATCTCCAATCTGTTGCTCATGAGGCATCAAATATCAATTTTGGTAGTTTCATATGAAATTTATCTTAAATTTTAACTTGAATTTAATACAAACTCATGATTGATATTTTCAATAAACTAAGTTACAACTGAATTGAAGGATTAATTTTATTTTCAATATTATGAATATTCTATTTTCAATATTATGATATTTGACTGTGAAGTATTTTGAAATGTCATTGGAAATGCTAATAAAATTGACAAAAAAATCTAATTGCCATCCATCATAGTTCGATATCCAAACAAATGCAAGGTCACTGAAAACTAAAATTTAAATATTCTAACTCAAATTGAATTCACTGATAATCTTAATCGGAAATTTATTAAAATTGGAATAAATGTATGAAGTTTTTAAATTTTGATTGTTTTGAATTAAAGTTTTAATTAAAATTGAATTAAGGATGTCCGCTGGTGGTAAATCAAAGTAATTAACTTTTTGAATAATGCTTGTTGTTGCAGTCATAACTGTGTAATATGGGGGGAAAACAAAGAACAAATATAGTCGGTGTGCACTTTTTAAATGGTTTCCCAATTTGAATGATATTTACAAAGTCTGTCTACCCTGAATGGAGGGGAGGTAACTCAGTTTCTTGACACTGACACTAGGTGGCGCTGCACAGAGAAAAACAAAGATGGCGGCCGAATGTTTCCATGTTTATTGCAGTTATCAGCTGAATGATTTGGAGACAGTAAAAGTCATATTTCCGATTATCTATGGCTGATGGAACTGATTGAGATTGATGGTAAGTACCTTTTGCAACTTGTAGGCAAAAAATAGCATTCTAAAGTGATCATTTACGCCAACACTAAAGTGTGAAAAAGATTTGCACATTTGAAAATTGAACAATTGATAGGGCCTAATGTTGTTTTATTTGCAAGCTGTAATAGTGCTCCATTTGTTAAGTCTGGAATATTTTGGAATAGTTTATGTCAGGTTTGTATATTACACTGTAAACAACCAAAACATTATGCTTCCTTGAAAAGATTGTTTTATCTCACTGGTTTATGAAGGAAATGTGGCTTGTTGGTTGATTTTCTCGTCTTCTCTAATCTATGTGTAGGATAGTTAGGCATATTAAGCCCAGTGTAATTAACCTTAGATATAACATGCTGTCTAACCTTACCAACTTTGAACGTTCATTGACGACGTTGAATTTATGTGTACCATTCTCGAAATATAAATAAATGACTACAAAATCTGGGTATCTCCACATAAATGCAATTTAATGCATGAGCTTTTGGCCTTTGCCGGAAGCCTTGATCAAGCGAACATAAACAAATTTGAAAATGAAAATATATAAATGTCGAACATATTGACAACAGATTAATATATTACTTTTGTATATCAATTGCATTTACGTAGAGAATGTCAGTTTGCAGTATTATTGAACATCACATATCTAAAACAGTATATCATAAATAAAATTGTAGTAGGCTCTGCTGGTGTGGCTCTGAGCTTGACCTTGGGATAATTGCCAATTTCAGAAATAAGCTAACATAAAATTTCACCCATAGCAATGATTGATCTTATTAGAAATTACAGATTTCCACTTTAAATGAAATCCATCTGAACTAACATGGCAGTGTGACTAACGTCACAGGACCTACGAAGTGCAGTAGGCATTAGGACTCGAACGCGAACTGAACTCTTGGAAATCCCCACCCCCAGTTGAAATCCTGCCTATATTAAGATGGGCACCGCCCAAGTCAGAATCGCCAGTGATTTTCATCAAAAATCACCAGAAATTTTCATCAAAAGTAGGTCAGCTCAGAACTTGTTGGTAACAGTCTCTTAATGCGCCTTCATTCCAAAATAAATAACACTCGCCGATTTAATTTTACAATTTTTTAATTAAAGGAAACAGATTGAATAATATAGGTTCAGTAGATTTCAAGCTTTACGTGTGAAAATACATTTACATCTCTTTAATGGTTTTCAGTGCCCTTGTACAGGATCAAAACAACTTTTTGAATCACATTATTTTCCCAACAATACAACAAATTTTTATATATAGTACTATAGTAGAAAGGTAGCATTTATGTAGTTTACGGTAATTCAACTCAAGACCAACACCTTCTATGCACAAGATAATAATGATTCTATGTCATTCTCCTGAGCATAACCGGTACAAAGACGAATAAATAGCGTCTCTACATCACGTTGTTATCTAGATATATGAGACAACACATTTTGGGCATCGGCAATCTGATGAATGTACTATTCCGGTTTTCTTGTTTCACATTATATTCTATGGTGGTTGATCGGGGATTTTCTTCATTGATAAACGTTAAACCACCTAGCTTTAACTAATTCTGCTAGGCTGTCGTCATTCAGACTGTACAGCCTACACAGTCCAGAGAAAATACACCGCACATTCTTGTACTCCCAGACTTATCACATTTGATGGCAAGTTTAGCGGGCTGTTTAATGTCTAAGCTAGGAAATGTTCCAGGGTAGTTGACAGGCATAATATACTATAGTATCTGCTATACAGGACACCGACCACTGTAATTTGATGTGACAGCAGCACGAGTACAAACCAGCCTTATCTCAGTGGGCTTGGATATAAATCACTGTTAAATACCACAAGGCTCCGATAGAGCCTCTCTCTGTGTTTGTTCCAAGGACAAGCCTTAATGACTTTTAAATCCACTGATAAGGAGTTCCCGGGGCTTCATGGTCATAAAAGGAACATGATACTGTTAAAGGCCACATGGATGGTATGTATCTGTAACAATATACTGAAGTGTTAATATTATATCTAATTTTAATCAGAATTATTTCAGATCAGAACTTGCTGGTAACAATGCCCTAATGCACGTTCATGCCAAAAATCAAGGTTCTAATGTCAACGGTTCTCCTTATTTTGCCGACGAAAGGATTCGGATGGACTGACTCACTCACTCATTACCGGACAATTTGCGATCTGTAGCCTACTTCGTAGGAATATAAAAAACCCAAATATTTTAATAGCGGAGAATTGTATTTATTATGATGTTTTCAATTGCTGAACAGACATGTATATTTTGTTAATTGAAATAACTGTGAACCTCACAATAATAGATCAGTTTCTCTTAGTGGCCTGTTGTGTAAGGGATTAACCATGCTGGGAGACTCCTGCATAGTTCATTGTAAGAAACCTGAAGGGGATGTTTTTACAATCTCAATGTGTCATTTCCTGTACTGGTATATTTGTGAACATCTACCTTCAATAGACAAATAAACAAAAGGTAGCACCTTTGAGACTAACTAGTTTATTTCAACAAGAGCTTTCGTAGACACAAGCCTACTTCCTCAGATTCAATAGACAAGCCATTTCCGATGTTTACTTGAAAAACTTGACATAACATATGAATGAATTGATAACAGTAATTTGTGATTCTTTCAAGTCCTGGCTTTCATTTCATACTGTCAGTTTCACAGTCTGAGCTTCCTGTCCTGTCAAATTGCATTTCTCCTCACCACGCCATAATGAACAGTTTATCAATGATGTTTTTATTATGTTCACAGCTTCACTGTGGATTCTGGTGAAAGAATACAAATACGCTTACAACACAGCTTTGCCCAGTTCCAGGTACGCCAAATGTACCAGTGGTGTGTTCTATTCCTGACAACCTGAACTTGGGATGCTTTTCATCCAGTTAAGGGCTGAACTATATGATGTGACAAATTATGCTTAGCCTAAGCTTTAATACATGTTGTACCCCATTTGTGTACTTTTCAATTGTGGTAATTTCACCCTTGTTGGGGGGGGGGGTATAGTCTACTGTACATGCTATCATCCAGTTTTACACATTATCTGAAAAATGTCATTTATTAGAATTTCCAGGTTGTTTGGTTACTCAAATGCCCCGTTGATTACTTCATATGAATAAATAAACACTCCTACAAACAATTGTTTGGCCATGTCAGTGTTAGTACAGAATTGAGTTGAAAATTGGTGAATTTATTTTCACAATAAATCACGACATGATACGTTAATAATTGTTTTTCCCACAGGAGATCACAGAGCCTACAAAGAAGATGAGCAAGACAGTTCGTGATGCCTAAAAGAATGAGTCAAACAACATCCTTTAGAAGTTAAACAAACAGCGACAAGGAAAACTTCCAGTGGCACCTGTTCAAGACATGTCAGATGAAGTAAGTATAAATTCAACTATCAGGACTATTCAGCTAAATCCCTAGGCTATTATCAAATAATTCATTATTTTGACTATTGAGAACATTGCTCATGAATTGTCTCATCTATTTTACTGATCCCTTTCAGATAACTATTTCTAATAATATTAATCCAAATTTCTCTCAATGTGGACAAAATATGTGGGTATGGGGCCTATTGATTTTGGTTTTCTTCTTCTTTGTAGGATTCTAGTAGCCGAGCAGACCTGAGGGCTCTGCAGAAAGAAGTTGAAGAGCTGAGAGCGGAGAACCAGTCTCTGAAGTCAGAAAACAGTTCTTTGAAAGTCTCATTATCTACACTTACTGGTAAGATTTTAAATTTGAGTTTTTGCAAGTTTGCTAAGCAGTAAAATGCATGTTAAATGACACTGAATTTTAATGGTTAACAAGCGATCACTTGTAAATAATCATTTAATGCAATTAATCTTAGTAAATAATAATTTAATGAGTTTTAAAACATTGTTGATCCTTTGTCAACAAGATTCTGCAATTTATGACTATTAACATTCTGACTGAATATTATTAATCCAACTGTCAGTACACATTTTGTATCTTTTATTTCACAGAACTGCCATCTGTATTTCATGACATCAAGACCTCGGTGAAGACAATGAATAAGGTGGCATCACGTCAGGCATAGACTCGCCCAGCAGAACCATGTCAGCTGCTGACACCATCAACATCCGAACCCTTGCCCCATCATACGCGATCACCCTCATCACCAGATCCATCAACTGGATCATCCGATGATTTAATTGGAGAAAGACAACATTCATTTCAATATTGGTAAGTATTTCTTACCCATCACAAGAACACAGTAGTAATAATAATATGGGTTCTTTCATAATAACTTAATTAAATTCAATTAACTGTAATGAAATGCCGTTGTCAACAAGTTCAGACTTGCAGTATGTCCATTTGAAGTGTATACTAAATAATTTGCCAACTCAAATTTTTTCTTTCTTTTCTCCTTCCAGTTGAAACTCGTAGAGTATTCCCCGACAAGAGAGAAGTGGACAAAGCCAGTATTCACCTGAAGCTGAACAATGCTTCGAAGCAATTAAAGAAGTAGTATTTTTACATTAACGAAGTGTTTGGACATTAACTGAGTGCATTTTATGATGTTGTATGGAGCGATTCAGTGCTAGTAGAATAAATATAGTATTATATAAGAAATTATTGTGTTATTTTCGTTGTGTTATCAGGGCGTTGTCATTCTCTGAAATAGATTATTCTACAATGTTGTTCAGTATTGAGGATATAATATAAATACCCAGTCCAAAGTGAAGCTACCAATCTATAGCTATAGTTCATTTGTAGTAAGCTATAGTTCATTTAAAGCTATAGTTCATCTGTAGTAAACTATAATTCATTTGTAGTAAGCTATAGCTCATTTGTAGTAAGCTATAGTTCATTTGTAGTAAGCTATAGTTCATCTGTAGTAAACTATAATTCATTTGTAAGCTATAGCCCATTTATAGTAAGCTATAGTTCATTTGTAGTAAACTATAGTTCATTTGTAGTAAGCTATAGCTCATTTGTAGTAAGCTATAGTTCATCTGTAGTAAACTATAATTCATTTGTAGTAAGCTATAGCTCATTTGTAGTAAGCTATAGTTCATTTGTAGTAAACTATAGTTCATTTGCAGTAAGCTATAGTTAATTTGTAGTAAGCTATAGTTAATTTGTAGTAAGCTATAGAATTTGAGCTGTAGTATTCCGCAAAAGTACCACAAAATCGATAGTAATCTATAGATTTCAACTATAGATTTTTGTGGTAAATTTTCATAAGGGATGCGCAGAATGGGGTTGACCTTTTGACGCACGTCATCAAGAACCAATAGCGACGTATGTTTATTCACGTGATCAGAAAGGTCACGAGATCAAGGTCATATTCTCACAAGATGTCAGAAAGGTGCGAAAACGTTAAAATCAATGGAAGTTTTTTCTCACACATTTGATCACATTTTGTCAGCATCAAAACAGTCATGAGAGATGGTACATGGTTAAAGAAGCTCAGGTCGGTCAAACTGTATCAAATTGGCATATTTTTTCTCTCCAGTTTCGTTATTTTCGTCAGCGAAAAGCCGCTTTTTCGCGAGATGAGTTTTTATCTCCAAATTTTAACCTACCCTCATTCTGGGCTGTGATAGGAATGCCACGCCCCCTTACCTATATTCACCTATCACAGCCAGAGTTTCTGGGTTAGGCTGAGGAAAACTCGATTAGTCGTCCACGTTGTCATTAAAAGCTTTGATTTCTGGAATTGATTATCGCAATGATGAAAAATTGAATGTTTTGCAGTTTTCAAGATTGTTATACTTACAACGAACCATATGGCTGTTCACAATGTAATGGCCTTGAACGTAACACGGGTGAAATATCAAACCAGGATAAATCTCGCCACAACAAGTGGGTCGTGACTTCGCGCGCTAAACCCGTTCCCGTCCAGTGCAAAACTACGAACTAACGGTGGTGGAAACCCGGAAAAGCGCAGCCGGGCAGGGCTTCGTGTTTAGAATTAATGCGCGAGCTAAAAATAGCTCACGTCAAAATATTTAGGAGAGGGTATTTAAAATTCAGGCGAGTGGTTGCAATATAATACAATATAAAATGTGACAGTTTACGTGAGCTAAAATCACTCTCATGACATGAATTTTTGCGTGCAGGTGAGCTATCACTCGCGCTAAACACGAAGCCCTCTCTACGTTGGCGGAGACAGGGGTTGGTTGAAACAGTTTTCAGAAAGTGTACTCTAAAATAGAACCATTCTTCCCATCCCATATTAGTACAGTAAACCGGGCTAGTAGGAACACGCCTCACGTAATTGACTGGCATGATGAAAACAACGGCATAATGCCAGTGGTCTCCCTTGCCTTCAAGGAATGGACACAAGCATTTGAGGCCTTAGACCACTAAAAGAGTTACATTTGTGGCAATGTTAACGTGGTTGTATCTCGTCGATTCCATAATTAAGTCTGGACTGCTATGTTTCGGCAATAAGTATTTTAATTGAAATGCTACAACCTGACAAACTTCATGGTTGCCCGTCTCGATTTTGAGCTATACGCGCTCCCACAAATGGCGTCATACTTTTGGCTTTGTGAAAGCGGTGCAGAGACACCCAAATAATCCCTCTGGGCAACAACCTTATTAGACCCCGATTTAAAATCAAACTGGTAGTTAAATCGAACACATATACTCCAAACAACTACCACTGGCCTTCAATCATTCGTCATTTGCAACAGACGGGTAATTTTTTTTTAAACAATTCACTTCTCTAGAAGAGGCTGGCTGAAGACAGTGGCCCGGTGCCGAGACAGCCTGATCCATGAGCAGATGGAACATCCCTACACCAACGCGTTTCGGTTGGTGTAAGTCTTCAAACTTAGTGCACGTGCCTGGTACTGTCACGGGTGTTTAAAAAGACGTGATTAAAAATAATGCGCACACTGATGCAATCAATCCTGTAATTGTCAGGCATCTGTCGTGTTTGGGAAACGATGGAAATCTATCTGGTCTTACTGTGGGAGAGGAGCGACCACGATAGCTCCTGAATTATAGAACATTGTGAGCTGACGTTTCATAACATGACCCTATAGACGAAAATCATGTGACGTCATCACTGTTTGTAAACAGAATGAGTTCTCTCAGCTTGCAGGCAAAAGATTGAAAGTATCAAGGCAGACAACTCGATTAACATGAAAATTTATAGGCAGTCGTCCCGAACGGCTATCATTTATATTCGTGGTTGAGCGCTAGCGCGTCATATAATGAAACGAAATTCATGGATACGATTCATTTGTCACAAAATGTAAATTCGCTTTTGTATACATGAGCAGTGTGACTAACGTCACAGGACCTACGAAGTAGAGTAGGCATTAGGACTCGAACGCGAACTGAACTCTTGGAAATCCCCACCCCCAGTTGAAATCCTGCCTATATTAAGATGGGCACCGCCCAAGTGAGAATCGCCAGTGATTTTCATCAAAAATCACCAGGAATTTTCATCAAAAGTAGGTCAGCTCAGAAATTGTTGGTAACAGTCTTCTAAGGGACCATTCAAAATTTATCCTGAGGGGGGGGGGCCGGTGGAATTTGAGGGGGGGTCACCAATAACTTCGAGCCCTACGAAGGGGGGGTCATGTGTAACTAGACTGTGTGTAGAGGGGGGGGCATCAGTAACTTGATAAATGATGATGATAAATGGACAGCTATTCAGCTAGGATTTCTTGAGCTTCTGTATGAATTTCATGTTTTTAGGTCGAAGAACCAGGCTGGACTTTAGATACTAAAACAGTAGGCGCTATGGTTTATCATAAGCCTAAACAGCATACAGTACCATAGATAGACCTATGTTCTGTTAGCATTTATCTCTGTACAAACCTCCTGTAGTGTGGTAGGACATGAGACCGGTAAATGGCTTTATAATCATATTTACTCTTCTCAAGATGTATTAAAAGCTAGGCCCCTAATCATACCAGCTAGATTTTAGTTACTACACAATGCATCTAGCAAATCCTTTATCTAAACACAGGTGCAGTGCAGCCTGGACATTGTGGACATTGACTATAGCTAAATGAATATAGCCTGCATTTTGAGACTGAAACAAACCATTCAATAATTTATGCTGCCCCAAAGTTGAAGAAATAAATTGTGGCGTACTACAAGACAAGTTGTACTGACGGTAGTTAATGTCATGATGAGGATAATATTATAAAATATAATAGTTTTAAAGTTTTATAATAATAAAACACCGTCTATTTTTTGCAGGATTTTTGTAGCGAAGCCGACATGATGAATGCATGAAATCAATCATGTCGGATTCGTCCGAATTTTTATAAAGTTTATCTCTGTGTCAGTATAACAAACATAACCTCATTGTTTCCCTGAGCGGTTGTATGTAGTATTATCTGTCATCATGATGCAGTATGACATAATTTTATCTCAAACCGGTGAATGCGAATAAATACATCATACAGAATGTAATCTCCCAGCTTCTCGCAGTTTAATGTTGTACTGCAGAACTGTGTCCCGTTCCCTGTCACTTTTTCATATGTATAATACCATACTTCGAATCATTTTATCAACGAATAGCTCTTCATGTTATTAACGTGTTTTCAATCGGTCTTAATATAATTCCACACTGCATCATTTAGTGCCCCTGGCTATGTTGGAATGATGTACGGACATTTCCCCCATGGACATTTCCCCCAGTGGGCATTTGCCCCAGTGGACATTTCCCCAGTAGACATTTCTTCCACCCTATATTTTTAGGTTATTTTGAACATGGTTTTTAAATAATTTTGTAATAACGCAATTTGTTTTTTCTGTATATAAAGATATAAGGATTTCCAGATGTTTTACGATAATTGAGTCACAAAGTGATAAGTTATTATACATATACACAGTATCTATCAGTATTATACAGTCAGCACATTTTAAAACAATATAAAAGATGTATACATGGTATATAGCGTAACATTAACTGTTCGTAGGTCGGTGTCATGAAGCCATTTGATGAGAATAAAACCGAACTGAAGCGAAAACTGAGGTAAAAAATATAACAAAATAATATTGTTAAAAAATACATCTTTTATTTTACCACAATGTGATATAATGTTTTCTTAAAATGTTAAAATATATATAGGTATATGATTTATATGTTATCACTATGTGATCCATTTTATTGTTTTAAAATGTGCTATAAAATATATGATGTGCCAAATTATTTAAAAACTATGTTCAAAATAACCTAAAAGTATAGGGTGGGGGAAATGTCCATTGAAGGAAATGTCCACCGGGGGAAATGTCCACTGGGGGAAATGACCTGGATTCGTTGGAATTTTGGGTGTGTGTTTGTGGTGAGATGGTGGGGGAGGGGGGGGGGGTCATTGATAAATATGGTATCAGGTGAGGGGGGGTCACTGGTAACCTGCCAGCCAAAGAAGGGGGGGTCCCACATAACTTAGGGTCATCAGCTGAATTTCCACCGGCCCCCCCCTCAAGATAAATTTTGAACGGTCCCTAATGCGCCTTCATTCCAAAATTAAATAACGATCGCCGATTTAATTTTACAATTTTTTAACTAAAGGAAACAGATTGAATAATAAAGGTTCAGTAGATTTCAAGCTTTACGTGTGAAAATAGATTCACATCTCTTTAATGGTTTTCAGTGCCCTTGTCCAGGATCAAAATAACTTTTTGAATCACATTATTTTCCCAACAATACAACAAATGTTTATATATAGTACTACAGTAGAAAGGTAGCATTTATGTAGTTTACGGTAATTCAACTCAAGACCAACACCTTCTCTGCACAAGATAATAATGATTCTATGTCATTCTCCTGAGCATAACCGGTACAAAGACGAATAAATAGCGTATCTACATCACATTGTTATGTAGATATATGAGACAACACATTTTGGGTATTGGCAATCTGATGAATGTACTATTCCGGTTTTCTTGTTTCACATTATATTCTATGGCGGTTGATCGGTGATTTTCTTCATTGATAAACGTTAAACCACCTCAGCTTCGTTGTGTGAATCGGAATTGCATTGCTGTGACACACCAACACACCCCGTGGCAGTGATTCTGTATCCCCTAATCAAGGAATCAAAATGGATCAAGATTTGAAATGACAAGAAAAATTTAGACATATTTTGTCTACACATGTACTTTTTTGTTTAAATCATATCCAAGTGTGATATATAGTCAATAGTCAAGAGGTACAAAAAACCCCTCAAGTTATCATATTTTCACATCATGATCAAAGTTACTTTATCTAGTTAAATTCTACCAAAAGAAGACCCTTTAAACATGCCGTCATGGCTTTGTTTCACCCTCAGTAAACTTTTATCATTGTCGCTCACACAGACTAATCTGAAGGATGATACCACATCTGTCTTTCATCTGCTGGGTTATTGCACCAGGCTGACTTAATTGGTTGATGTAGGATATTTCACCATCAGTAGGTAATTTGACCTGAATTTGAGACCTGATGTGGTCAGTGATGAAATGTTTGGATGTGAAATAGGATACACGTTAAAGGCCACAGTTTACATATATCTATAACAATATACTGAATTGTGTGTATTGAGGCTGGCATAGCGGTGTAGATAAATGCACTAACAAATGATGGAAAATTAGCATTTCCTATTTCATAAAAAACAATTACGGATGGGATATCCCACCACTGTGTTATATTTACAGTGAAACATACAGCCAAGGGTTCCCGATGGGCATGACAGTGTACTCGCTGAGCCATCAATAAATAATAAAAAAAATAATTATAAATCAAATTTTAATCAGAATTCGGTCAACTCAGAACTTGCTGGTAACAATGCCCTAATGCACGTTCATGCCAAAAATCAAGGTTCTAATGTCAACGGTTCTCCTTATTTTGCCGACGAAAGGATTCGGATGGACTGACTCACTCATTACCGGACAATTTGCGATCTGTAGCCTACTTCGTAGGAATAAAATCTTTTCGTGACAAGTCCTAAGCAAATGAACATTTTTGCAATTTATAAACTGAGGCCTTTAGTTCGACATATACTTTAAATTGAACTATTTTAATGTTCATATTTCATGTCCTACGGAACCAAATTTGAATTTGAACTTCATTATTATTAGGTGCCTTATCTTTTTTGTGGGGCTAGGCTAATGCGACTATATATTTAGAAATAAAATTTGTACTAATGGTACGGTACCATTGTTTTTACAAAAAACTTTCGTATCCGTTCTGATCAAATTGTCATTTTCTATTCATGTGCTACTTAAGCAATCTAGTGTTGCCATGCCACCTTTTATCAGCCGTGACATACACCAAATATCGTTTTGATCCAAGGTTTTAGGTGTCATTTTAGCTACCGGATATCTATTGCTCCCAACCTATGCTTTGAATATGGAAGCCTGTACTGGCGAATTTCGGTAGAAATCTCGGCAAATCGTGTTACCGATACGCGTGTACAAGTAAACATCACAAGAAATAGCTGAAAATAATGATATTATTTATGATAATAATTCATGGCATTCATACTTCCATGACCCTGTTATACTGAGATGAAAATATGTATTTAGGTTTTTATTCTATGGATGCGTTTGCAAAGGGAAGTTATCAAAACCTGTACTGTCGGGAATATCGCGAAAAACTAACGTCAAACTAACTTTTCCGATAAATATTACACGGAAACTGCCGAAGAAAAAGAAATGATATTTTATTTCATGATCCTATAATACTAGACAATAAATTGATGCATTTAGATTTTTATTTTACGGAATCCTTCTCGCGATTCGGGTTCTGCTTGAAATACAAACGATATTGAAAAAAAATATTACGGAGAATTTTTATTTACCCTCTTCATAAAAGGGAGGCTTTAGGCTGAGGCAAACTCGGTTAGTCATCCACGTTGTCATTAAAAGCTTAGATTTCTGGAGTTGTTTATCGCAATGATGAAAAATTGAATGCTTTGCATTTTTCAAGATTGTTATACTTACAACGAACCATATGGCTGTTCACAATGTAATGGCCTGGAACGTATCACGGTAACCCAGAAACTCTGACTGTGATGGGTGAATATAGGTAAGGGGGCGTGGCAGAGGTTGGCTGAAGACAGTGGCCCGGTGCCGAGACAGCCTGATCCATGAGCAGATGGAACATCACTAGTGCACGTGCCTGGTACTGTCACGGGTGTTTAAAAAGACGTGATTAAAAATAATGTGCACACTGATGCAATCAATCCTGTAATTGTCAGGCTTCTGTCGTGTTTGGGAAACGATGGGAATCTATATCTGGTCTTAGTGTGGGAGAGGAGCGACCACGATAGCTCCTGAATTATGGAAAATTGTGAGCTGACGTTTCATAACATGACCCTATAGACGAAAATCCTGTGACGTCATCGCTGTTTGTAAACAGAATGAGTTCTCTCAGCTTGCAGGCAAAAAATTGAAAGTATCAAGGGAGACAACTCGATTAACATGAAAATTTATAGGCAGTGGTCCCGAACGGCTATCATTTATAGTCGTGGTTCAGCGTCATATAATGAAATGAAATTCATGGATACGATTCATTTGTCACAAAACGTAAATTCGTTTTTGTAATATCTTTTCGTGACAAATCCTAAGCAAATGAACATTTTTGCAGTGAATAAACTGAGGCCTTCAGTTCGACATATACGTTAAATTGAGCTATTTTAATGTTCACATTTCATGTCCTATCCGTTCTGAGTAGTAGCCAAAGTGGCCATTCTGGGGGCGCGAAGGAAGGTGTTTGGGGTCGAGGGGGACCATACGTGGTCCGAATGCGTCGAGTGAGGTGTCAAAGTGAAGCTCTCGAGGTGTCGACCACGATTGAGGAATGTTCATGTCATCTGTGACGTCATTGGTGACGTCATCCGTAGTAGTAGTAGTAGCCAAAGTGGGCATTCTAGGGGTGTGGAGGAAGGCGCCTGGAGGTAGAGAGGGACGGATGGTCCGAATGCGTCGTTTGAGTTGTCATTCTGTCGCTCTCGAGGTGTCGACCACGACTCGAGGAATGTTCATGTCATCTGTGACGTCATTGGTGACGTCATCAGTAGGAGTAGTAGCCAAAGCGGGCATTCTGAGGGTGTGAAGGAAGGTGTTTGGAGGTAGAGAGGGATCATCCGTGTTCTTAATGCGTTGAGTGAGGCGTCAAAGTGAAGATGTCGTGGTGTAGACCACGACTTGAGGGATGTCCATGTCATCTGTGACGGCATCATCAGTAGGAGTAGTAGCCAATGTGGGCATTCTGGGGTCTGAAGGTCACGTTTTTGGGTAAGAGATGGACCATCCGTGGTCCGAATGCGCCGTGTGAGGTGTCAAAGAAAAGGTCTCGTGGTGTACACTTGAGGGGTGTCCATGTCATCTGTGACGTCATTGATGACGTCATCAGTATGATTAGTGGAAGTAGTCCATATTTTCGGATTATTGGTCCCCCTCAAAAATTTTAATACAGCAGAGCGCCCGGGTCAGACCACATGATAATTATCCTTCCCTTTTTGGTAACCAGTATACCAAGCTTCTGGGTACTACCATGGCATCTAAAATGCATTATTTCGGACACCAACAACAATTTAATTACTCAACATGCTATTTCGCAACGTAAAACTCGTCGACAATATTAAATACTGTGAATAGGTAACAATTATTTGCGTCTTAGCAATTGTTTTCGAAGATTTTGAGAGAATTTGCGATATTTACAAGACGGAGAAAAGTACAAATTTTACATCAATTTGACCATAATTCCAGTTATTTTTAAATATTCCGTGCCTATCTGTTATGATTTAGAAGCTAGAAAGGGAGATTATAATTCGGACAATTGCTGCGAACCCATCGTCATGGCTATTACGATAATATTTGAGGTTTAATCTCGAAATGTCGATTTCAGATGATAAAAGCCACCAAAACAAAGATGGGGTAACAGATATCCAAGAAAAGGCCCTTATATAGCAAGTGTGATATATTAGTGTACTTGTATACTCTCGCAGACTATAATGCGCGAGCAACATTTTTTCAATAAAATATACCTTAATCATATAGGAAGTAGTCCATAGTTTCGGATTATTGGTCCCCCCTCAAAAATTTTAATACAGCAGAGCGCCCGGGTCTGACCACATGATAATTATCCTTCCCTTTTTGGTAACCAGTATTTACAGTACCAAGGTTCTGGGTACTACCATTCTTTCAAAACGACATATGTGGATGGGGCTATATAGCGAATCGGGCCGCGAATTCAACCTTCGTCAGCTCCAGTTTCGTACGTTTTTCAGGTGTCTAAAAATAGGGTTATGTTACATATGGAATATAAGAAATCTTATTGAAATCGATTGTCAAGATTTTTCCAGGAAATGAACGAAATATGGCGTATTTTGGGTCATTTCAATAGATTTTCCAGAAAATATGGAGTACGTTCCGAGGGAAGAAAATTTATCCCGGGTTGAATTTGCATAGCTGGCTTGTATGCTGAATTAATGCTATGAACATTGCCATGAAGAAAATAAACACTTTCATAGGGGTTTTCTGGATGGTTTGGCAACTCAGAAAGACGAAAGGGCTATACTAAGGGTCTATTTCCAGCAACGAGAGGTCTACTGTGGACTGCACCGTAGTAGCCAAAGTGGGCATTTTCGGTGAGAGAAGGATGGTGTTTGGAGTAGAGATGGACCATCCCTGGTTCAAGTGGATCGTGTGGGGTGTCATCTTGTAGCTCTCTGCACGCAGACGAAGAATGGTGTGGTATTTTGTTGGAAGTCGCATCGTGTTACGCATGCGCGGTTGGGCAGTAGTAACGAAAGATGTCATTCTGGAGGTGCGGGGGCGTGTTTGAGCGATTGAAGGACCATTCTTGGTCCGAACGCGTCGTGTGAGGTGTCAAAGTGAAGCTTTCGTGGTATAGACCACGACTTGAGGGATGTCCACGTTATCTGTGATATCATCAGTGACGTCATCAATAGGAGTAGTAAGGGAAAGCGGTCATTTTAGGGGTGCAATGGAGTGCGTTTGGAGGAGATACGGTATTTTTTCCATCCGGCAACCTGGTCGAGTTACCTGTATGCGTGTGAGTGCGTGTGTGTGTGGGCGTGTGTGTGGTGTGTGTGCGTATGTGTTTGTGTGAATGTATGTGTGTGTGTGTGTGTGTGTGTGTGTATGTGTATGTGTATTTGCTTATGGGCGCAAGACGGGCGTTGGGCATGCCCCACCTCCAGAGTTCCGAGCTACTTCCGAGCTCCGAACTCCGACTCCAAGAGCTCCGAGCGGGGGTGGGGCATGCTCAACGCCCGTTTCGCGCGCACACACAAACACACACACAGACACAGACGCACGCGCACACATACACGCATTCACATACACACACGCACAAACGAACACATACACACACGCCCCCACACACACACACGCACACATACAGGTAGCCGGATGGAAAAAGGCCCTTATCTCCTCCAAACGCACTCCATTGCACCCCTAAAATAGCCTACTACTCCTACTGATGACGCCACTGATGACGTCACAGATGACGTGGGCATCTCTCATGTCGTGGTCTATACCACGAAAGCTTCACTTTGACACCTCACACGACGCATTCGGACCAAGAATGGTCCTTCAATCGGTCAAACATATGCCCCCGCACCTCCAGAATGACACCCTTCGTTACTACTGCCACACCGTTCGTCGTCTACATGCAGGGAGCTACAAGATGACACCTCACACGATCCACTTGGACTAGGGATGGTCCTTCTCTACCCCAAACACCTTCCTTCATTCTTCCAAAATTCACACTTTGGCTACTACTCATACTGATGACGTCACCAATGACGTCACAGATGACATGGACATCCCTCAAGTCGTGGTCTACACCACGAGAGCTTCTCTTTGATATCTCACACGACGCATTCGGACGACGGATGGTCCATCTCTTACCCAAAAACCTTCCTTCAGACCCCAGAATGCCCACTTTGGCTATTACTCCTACTGATGGACATCCCTCAAGTCGTGGTCTACAACACGAGATCTTCACTTTGACACCTCACTCGACGCATTCGGACCAATAGCGGTCCCTCTCGATCCCAAACACCTTCCTTCACACCCCCAGAATGCTCACTTTGGCTACTACTCCTACTGATGACGTCACCAATGACGTCACAGATGACATAAAAATCCCTCAAGTGGTGGTCTACACCACGATAGTTCCACTTTGACACCTCCCACCTTCTTTCACACCCCCATATGACATGAACAGATGACATGAACATCCCTCAAGTCGTGGTCTATACGCCGAGAGCTTCACTTTGACACCTCCCACGACGCATTCGGACCAATAGTGGTCCCTCTCTACACTCAACCACCTTCCATCACACTCCGAAAATGCCCGCTTTCGCAACTACTCGTACTGATGACGTCACCAGTGACGTCACAGATGACATGAACAAACCTCAAGCTGTGGTCTACAGCCCGAGAGCTTAACTTTGACACCTCACGCGACGCATTCGGAGCACGGATGGTCCCTCTCTACCCCAAACACCTTCCTTCACACCCTCAGATGACATAACAGATGACATGAACATCCCTTAACTCGTGGTCTATCCCCCGAGAGCTTCACTTTGACACATCACGCGACGCATTCGGACCACGGATTGTCCCTCCCTACCTCCAAACACCTTCCTTCACACCCCCAGAATGCCCACTGTGGATACTACTCCTACTGATGACGTCATCAGTGACGTCACAGATGACATGAACATCCCTCAAGTCGTGGTCTACACCCCGAGATCTTCAGTTTGACACCTCACTCGACGCATTCGGACCACGAATGTTCCCTCTCTACCCCCAAACACTTTCCTTCACACCCCCAGATGACATGAACAGATGACATGAACATCCCTCAAGTCGTGGTCTACACCCCGAGATCTTCACTTTGACACCTCATTCGGTCCACGGATGGTCCCTCTCGACCCCAAACACCTTCCTTCACACCCCCAGATGACATGAACAGATGACATGAACATCCCTCAAGTCGTGGTCTGTACCCCGAAAGCTTCACTTTGACACCTCCCACGACGCATTCGGACCAATAGTGGTCCCTCTCTACACTCAAACACCTTCCTTCACACTCCCAAAATGCCCGCTTTCGCTACTACTCCTACTGATGACGTCAACAGTGACGTCACAGATGACATGTACAAACCTCAAGTTGTGGTCTACAGCCCGAGAGCTTCACTTTGACACTTCACGCGACGCATTCGGACCACGGATGGTCCCTCTCTACCCCAAACACATTCCTTTATACACCCCCTGATGACATGAACAGATGACATGAACATCCCTTAACTCGTGGTCTATACCCCGAGAGCTTCACTTTGACACCTCACGCGACGTATTCGGACCACGGATTGTCCCTCCCTACCTCCAAACACCTTCCTTCACAACCACAGAATGCCCACTTTGGCTACTACTCCTGCTGATGACGTCATTTATGACGTCACAGATGACATGAACATCCCTCAAGTCGTGGTCTACACTCCGAGATCTTCACTTTGACACCTCGCTCGACGCATTCGGACCACGGATGGTCCCTCTCTATCCCCAAACACTTTCCTTCACACCCCCAGAATGCTCACTTTGGCTAGTACTCCTACCAATGACGTCACAGATGGCATGTGCATCTCTCAAGTGGTGGTCTACAACCCGAGAGCTACAGGATGACACCTCAAGCGACGCATTCGGACCACGGATGGTCCCTCTCTACCCCAAACACATTCCTTTATACACCCCCTGATGACATGAACAGACGACATGAACACCCCTCAACTCGTGGTCTATACCCCGAGAGCTTCACTTTGACACCTCACGCGACGTATTCGGACCACGGATTGTCCCTCCCTACCTCCAAACACCTTCCTTCACAACCACAGAATGCCCACTTTGGCTACTACTCCTGCTGATGACGTCATTTATGACGTCACAGATGACATGAACATCCCTCAAGTCGTGGTCTACACTCCGAGATCTTCACTTTGACACCTCGCTCGACGCATTCGGACCACGGATGGTCCCTCTCTATCCCCAAACACTTTCCTTCACACCCCCAGAATGCTCACTTTGGCTAGTACTCCTACCAATGACGTCACAGATGGCAGAATGGTCTACAACCCGAGAGCTTGACACCTCAAGCGACGCATTCGGACCACGGATGGTCCCTCTCTACCTCCAAACACCTTCCTTCACACCCCCAGAATGCCCACTTTGGCTACTACTCCTGCTGATGACGTCATTTATGACGTCACAGATGACATGAACATCCCTCAAGTCGTGGTCTACACCCCGAGAGCTTCACTTTGACACCTCACTCGACGCATTCGGAACACGGATGGTCCCTCTCTACCTCCAAACACCTTCCTTTACACCCCCAGAATTCCCACTCTGGCTACTCTTCCTACTGATGACGTCACAGATGACAGGAACATCCCTCAAGTCGTGGTCTACACCCCGAAAGCGACAGGATGACACCTCAAACGACGCATTCGGACCACGGATGGTCCGTCTCTACCTCCAAACACCTTTCTTCACACCCCAGAATGCCCACTTTGGCTACTACTCCTACTGATGACGTCACAGATGAGAGGAACTTCCCTCAAGTCGTGGTCTACACCTCGAGAGCTTCACTTTGACACCTCCCACGACGCATGCAGACCACGGATGGTCCCTCTTTACCCCCAAACACCTTCTTTCACACCCCTAGAATGCCCACTTTGGCTACTACTCCTACTGATGACGTCACATATGACGAGAACATCCCTCAAATCGTGGTCTACACCCCATGAGCTTCAATTTGACACCTTCGGACCACGGGTGGTCCCTCTCGACTCCATACACCTTCCTTCACACCCCCAGAATGTTTACAACAAAAATACCGTTAAATGAAGAGAAATTGCCGTACAAGTCCATGGTCAGCAGAAAGTCCATTGGCCTGTAGTATTTGAAGATGTCAAGTTGCCTGGTGTCTCTTTTTTAACAGACGGAGTAGAGAAGAAAATTCCCAGAATGTAATGGTTGGGTTTTAATATAAATTTATATTCAGCACCTCCGATAATATAAGAGCAAACACATTTTCTTCTATCATCCTGCACATCAGCTTTGTGAAAGGGTGCAATATGACAGGCTAAGTTTGTCGTTGAACATGTACATCAACTCCAACGCACACCCCCGGGAATTGAACCTTGGCAGGCAATTATCCCTCCTCTCACATTTTAGACAATTTGCACTTGAAGTATACTGCGTATTATAGATGAGAAAATCTGGAAATGTATACGAAATACACCTCGACAATAATTTAACGATATTTCTACTGAATGTAAATATACACTAATAATCTTACTGTAATTTTACACCCGAAAAATGTTACAATACAATGTTGTTGCCCTTTGCTCCAATTTATACCGTAGTATATCCAAAAGATACAAACCGACACTGGTTGTCAGTATTGTTACAGCTATGAACTGTAAAATAACAGTTGAAACTGATGCTTTTATGTAAATTCCACTGTCAATTTTTTTACAATACTTCCTACTGTAACTTTACAAACATTTTTTGCAGTGGAAGCTATACAATCTGATCTCATGGGCATGATATATTTGATATTTATTTACCTCAAACAAATAGAGTGTATGATGCTAAATAGTTATCTTAATGACCTCCACTTCGGGCTACAGTTTATTTGATGAGTGCAATTGTACTTCATTATTTAAACCATAAACAAAAAATATGCCAAACCAATCAACGGAAATGTTACCCTTTAAAATCCCTATACAATTAAGGTATTGGAAACGTTCTGGGACGGAGAGGTGGGTTTGGTGGGTGGTGGTGGTGGGGGAGGTGAACTGTCTAGATCATGGACCAGTTAATCTAGAAAGAATAATCGATATCCCCTATGTGATCACTTAATTTATAGCGAACAAACTTAAGATAGAAATACAGATGATATGGCGCAACTGACACGTCCAATTCCATGTGACATTTGAAAGGGTTTAAGTCTAGTTTTATTTGGATCGAGTCCATTATTCAGTGTTCAATGCAGACAGGGGGCGCAGGACAGGTTGACAGCGATTCATAACATAATAGCAAAATTACAACATAAAACGCTTCAAAACATGCAACTTGTCCCAGATGACCCAATTCGGGTTAGCTACGAAAAGAGGGTCCCGTGACGAAGCAGTAATATGTAGGAGACACGACTGACTTAGTGGGGTTGTACGCAGGCGCATGTTGACCCGCGTTGGCGTGGTTGGTGCAGTGGAGTAGGAATTTTAATATTCGACGAAGAGCGCTGCATTTGCATCCGGAGCATAGGAGTTCTAGTTACTATCATAAGGTATGTAGTACTCATTTTGGAGACTATCGTTCATTCTGAAAGATTGCACAACATTTAAACAATCACAACTTCGATATTAATATTCATTCTGAAATATAGAAAATTCTTGCGTAGCATGGCAGCGCCACTGAAGATCTCGATTTGTGTTTGAATATGGGCATGTTTAAGCCATGTTTAAGCCCATATTAAAGTATTATAATGAAGAAAAAAACATGACCGTATGTGAGTCATGTACGGTCAACATTTCAACGATATCTGTTGTTGCATGCGACATCTGTTCAAATTAAGTTGATAAATTATTGTGTGAGTTGAGTAGTATCAATTGAAGTATCAATTATCATGCTATTTCAGTCTTGCAAGTGCCGATAAAAGATATCACTAAAATAGTGAAAGCGCAGAACAGACATGCATTAGGCTTCATGGAACAATGAACAGAAGATCGCGTGCAGTCATACGAATTACAAGCATAAGAATTGTTTAGCCCTCCAGCATAAACGAGAACATATTGTCTCGTGACATTCTATTTTGTAGGTAGCTAGATCCACAGTGACCCACTCCAAAACTACCTCATTTGTTCATAGTCCATATACAAATGTGTCAACATGACATTTGTAGCAAGTTTCAAAACAAATTTGTACTTTAGTACCATGTATCTACGGAGCCGTAAAAGGGACATGGAAATTATTTTTTTCAACCCCTGAATTTTTTTTTCTTCTTCTTATTAAGTCGTTATAACGACTTAATAAAAAAAAAAAAAAAAAAAATAGGGGCTGAAATTTTTTTTTTCCATGTCCCTTTTACGGCGACTTAAAAAAAAAAAAAAAAAAAAATGTCATGTCCCTTTTACGGCTCCGTATGTATCTGAAGGGGGTTAATGTTATCTGGTAAGGTGTCCCGTATACTTGTTTGCGTTGCTGATCAAGCGAGACCAAGGTCGAATGTATGCGTGTACTTGGCTAACGGTTAAACAGTGACCTGCTGAGTACCGCATGACAGAGACATCTCACTCTTTTCGGCTAATTCACATAGCTACCGAACTTTGTTCGATCTGAGTCGCCAGGTGAAAGAAACGCGTGTTGGGATGATAGACTGGGGCGGAGGTACGCCAGAATAAAGACAATTTGAGATTTTTCATACTGTGATCATTGGAGAGGATAATTAAAAAGTAATTCCTTCGTAATTTTGATTGACTTTCTGAGACTAAAATCTATTGAAAAACTCTTGATTTCCCTTAATCACTGTCATGTCGAGCTTCCTAAATTTGAAACTCCACAAAAAGTTTCTTGAAAAGTTGAAACCTGCCCGAAGTTAGCAAGTATCTATATTATATATAGATAGGTATCTAATATCTATTTTATAAAAATGCTGGATTTGTAACACTATTCGCTCATGTCTTCCGCAATTCCGGGCTGATCGCCCCGCGTTGAGAACTAGTGTCGATCCTCAACGGGGGTAGGAGTTCACATATTTCCTGCTAAAATGGGGCCCGATGCCCACCGGGGACGGGGATTGTCGAACCCTCACTTTCGGCAGTCTTCTGGTACGGCTCACTCACCAGAATAACAGTGAATGTGTTCGACTCATCCTTCGCTGCAGAGAGCACCGTGGATTCTGGAACACGTGATGACGTCACTCCCCCGCTGTTCCCCCCTCTGAAAAGTCTACAATTAACATTGATGTTAATGAGATTTATCATTAAAAAGTACAACTCAATTACTATTCTAACATATATGTTGGGGAGCTAAGATATCTTCTGCGTTTGAAAGTTTGGTAATTTTCTCATACTATTTTTCGTCCTATCTGCCTCCATGTTATCTGACCCCCAGGTGAATTTCCGCTGGAGGCTAACAAATCAGCCAAATCTTTTGTTCTCTGTGAGACCCGTGTTCCTCTATGGTTGCTGCAGGCTAACAATAGTTTTACTACATGTATATAGGTCTACATGTATCATCTAATCATAAATCTTTCAATCAAATGTTAATCATATTGGGGGAGGGGATAACTTGATTCCAATGCACGATTGTTTGCTTCAATATTCTCTTAGACACAACGGAAGTAACAGCGGCTCTAATCAAAGGATCAGCTGTTCTATCAATTACAGTGCCGTGATCGCCACCCGCGATTTTCAACCTAGGCCTCAATGGAGCGTAACAGGTTGTTTACTCCTCAGCCATACGGGCTCAGGAGTATTGTTGTGGCCCTGGGGATGTGTCTGTCCGTCTGTCCGAGCCGTATCTCGATAACTATTTCTAGGAAGTTCGTGAAACTTACAGATTATGATCCTTTTATTTTTTACTTGTGCCTTTGAGACTTTCAGGTCTAACCGGTCGTTAATTATTTTTTTACAATTTTTTTTTTATTTTTCTACCATTTTCCAGTCTCCTAAAACCGGATCTACAAGTATGCATACATTAGCCCTACTTTTATACTGATTTACATACTCTTACTAGCTTGTAGCCAATCAAGAGCTCCATAATATAGTATTTCAGCCATTGGTTCAGTGGTTTGGTCTAGAAGTCTATATTCCTCTGCATATTCAGTAGTACGGTATTGCCAGACTAATTGTCGTATCCCTACGCTGTTGAGAAAAAAATAGTCTGACATTAAAACTGCGAAAATCGACTTGTTATTTCGTCTAAAAGTTCTCAATGGATTTGAACGATAATAAACGCCTGTTTTATCGGAAAAGGGCAACTTGTACTTTGTCTTGTAACAGAATTGTAGGAACCTGTGAGCTTCTGTCAAAAACGAAAGTAGTCAAAAACGAAAGTAGTGCCCATGTGTTTGTGCTTCCTGCCAACACATCCGATGATGGAGTTGAGTTTTCAGTTGTAAAATGAACTGTGGTCGTCGTCCAGTACAAGCGGTGTCTCGCATAACAAGTCCTCTAAAATATACTTCATGGAAGATAGCGAAAGGTGTGGCCAACCCAATAAATCAACGCAAACATAATCGTTGTTGTTGTTGTTGCACTGACGCTAATGCATTACAAACGGAGATTCGTCAGGGAAGTTTCTATCTCACATTATGATGGGTGTGATTTTCGACTATCGGAGCCAGTTTTTCTTAGAGAAGTGAAATTCTCCACAGTATCTGTATGTCATTTGTGCATTTTTATTCTGAAATTTGAAGGAAATCTGTTCAAAGAAAATCTCCAATACCTCACGTGGGTTTTTTTTTTCAAAGCACAATGACCTTGGGCTTGCAATGTTGTAACATCGTGACTAGGCACTATGAAAATAACATGTGAGGTATTGGAGGTTTGTTTTGATTCTGAATAGATTTCCTTCGAATTTCAGAATAAAAATGCACAAATTACATAGAGATACTGTGGGGAATTTCACTTCTCTGAGATGAACTGGCTCCGATATTTAGCCGAAAATTCCATCCCATCGTGATACAGCTCAGTAACTCTAGCCGGTTGTAGTTATTTCTTTCATCCCATGGGCCATGTGTAACATTTAAAAAAATTATATTTTTTTGTTAAAAATATATAAAACAGGGGTTGAATTGTGAATAATATTGTGAATATTTTTTAAAAATAATTGTTTGTTTCACGTTAACATCAACTGCTTGACAGGATATGGGGCAACAGATAAACAGAGGACAAATGGACAAACGACCCGTCCGACACTTAGTTTCAGGCCAGGGCAATAAGATCACAACTGTACATGTCTTTTCCCCCTGTAAATATGTGGATACCTGGTCACTTTTTATACCCCTGTACATAGTTGAGGGTATACTGGATTCCGACTGTCTGTCCGTCCGTGTGTCAGTGTATCCATCCATTCATCTGTCCGAGTTGTGGCTTGGATTTGCTTTTCGCATGCCATAACTCACTGCTATTTATCCAAACTTCTACACCCATAAAACATGTTGGTCTAGACTCTTAAGGGGCTGAGGAGTTGTAGCACCGCTGGTGCCTCATGTCTAAAAATCTTCTCTCATACTTGAGATAAATTTCTACAACTTGGCGAAGTAAAAGATAGAACATCCGTTCAAATTATGTGTTAAAATCAGAGCTGAATTAGCCTTTTCGAAGTTTTTTCCATTTACTTCTGTGTTAAAATTAGGCTTTTCAGGGGGAGGAAAATCCCCCCAGTGACGTCATCGATCATAGAGAATGGGCGCCTAATTTGGCAAATACATTCTATTCTATTCTTCTGTATCATGAAGAGACTTAGACAGTGACCCCTCGAATTCCTTTGATCGTTTTCTTGTAATTTATCGCATTTGTCCTGTAAACAGTACATATCTCTGTACCATTGAGACTGTCATGTACGATAACTGTCCGTGTTTTTCCAACTCGGGAACTGTTTGAAGTAGAAATGTCATTTCTTGCTCGGGAGAATAGTATAGTCTTATAGCATAGTGACACTTGTGTCATATTTCAACAGCTTTCTCAATGCTGTTCTGTGTTGACATGTTTAGAATATATTTTAATGGGGCTGACAAGTGGGGTCTCGCTTACAGTGTTATCTTTTCTTTGGAGGACAATGGAATGGGTACAACAGTTCTGAAAACAGATTTAAATAAACATATACAGATACAAGATATACAGTTGCCAGAAGTGATATTGACTATATCATAGTATACAATAAGTTTGCATTTAGGTCTATACAAGGAATGCCAGTGGCATTTTATTTTTATTTTTTTTATGAAATACAGAATTATGTAATGCTTTAAACGGAAGTCACCCGGTTCGTTACTTTTCTTTTGCGCAAAAACCTAGATTTCTTGCCAGTCTCCTATGTTATTTGAGATGGTTGCCATGGCGACGAAACTACGCACAATGGAATACAAGTTTTCACAGTTGTTTGACAATGAAGTTGCAGAGTATTCAAAGATAAGAGTTGACATGGATGGATGGATGTACTTCCATGGGAAATTAAATTATCCCCCCCCCCCCGTCACACCCACATTCAGAGATCCTCTACATCAATAGCTCATCCGTTCAAGCCGCCTTCCGAAGGCGCGCAAGTCACTATATCTGAGTAGAATATGGACGAGAACCCCTTTTACTGTAATGGCCCTCGGCCTTACGCTGCGTGTCTTTAGAAGTACGCGAGGGAATCATGCGTTGTAAGCAAACATTTGCTGATGTATGGTGTATTGTTCGCTGAATAAAAATGACAATTCTTTCAGCGGAGAGTAACGTAAACTCTAACCGTCATGATCCAGGGTCGATCATTCCAGGGTAGTGTCAACTATTATAATACCTTACCCACGCTGGTTAAAGTAAACATATCGTCTCCCAGGGCCTGAAAGATAACCTTTACTCTGAACAATGTATAAAAATCAAGCTATTCCATTACGCTCCCTCAGTCTGCGTCGGTCCTACTTTCTACATGCTACATGTATACTGGGGATAAGGAGGCCACGGGCTTTGGACTGACGCTGCTTAAAGGGGCTTATTATCGTTTTCCATTCTAGTAAAAAGGTCTTAGTTGTAAACAGGAGAGAGAGAATTAACGTTTAACGCCGCGTTCGGCAATATTTCACCTGCATAACGACGACCAAACAAAATTCTAAGTATTCAAGTTAATAGTACACATTAAAACTTATGCAACAAACCGATTTTTCTTAAATAACCTAAGATACAGTCTTCTTTCACCCGACTAAAAAGATCTTCTGTGTAGGAATTCGACTGAGCACGTCTCAAGAAAACTATATTCCGTTATATTCGCCGCCGTAAATGACCCACCCACGACAAGGTAGCCTGGACCTTCCGCTCAAACATATAGAAAAGACTAGAGCCTATAGGCTTTGTAATGTACATATTCCCAGACAAACTAATACTAGATTTAAGATAGAAGAAGGCAAAATATTATTGATACTTTGTCATGTACAGGTGCATTTATAACATCTGATGACCAGTGATCAACTTACATAAAATCTCTTACGACATACGAAATGCTGAGTATCACAAAGCTCTTGAAATAATGCAATTTATGCTTTCACGACTGTTTGTTTTCGGAATGTTTGAACTGTCGATCACAGTTCAAACACTGAACGCGAGCCTTAGGGATTTCATTATATGCCCGCACACACCTTTACTTGCAGAAACCAAAACTTAAGAGAAAAAAATTAAGAGTCTAGCAAAGATCCTTCATAACGTATCGTAGAAATCGCCAGGCCAATATTCCCTGTATGTAGTGTGCCTTTGGAGAGATATTGCTATAACTAGAATTTGACCCTGATAAAATAGGTCAAGGTCCGTCGAGCTGGAACGGTTTCGGTTGCATAATGTAGTATTAATTTTGAGAGCCTATTTTCAGATTTTCAAAATATATCACCAATATTAGGATTTAATCTTGATAAATAGGTCATGGTCAGTCATCTTCAATAGGCTTGAGAACCCATTGTCAGTTGCATATCGTTCAAAAGACACTGGTTTAAAAAGCAACATGACCAGACAGACAACTAGACAGTCACATGGACAACGCAGATAATATCGCTACTGATAAAAGATCTCCGAATTCAGGTTTTGTATGCAATTAAGTTAGAATAGACAGAACAATTTTGAAGATGACTGACCTTGATCTATATTTCCAAGATCAAATTACTTCACTTGATTATGCGCTATATAGAAGAGTATATTTAGTTGGGTAACGCGCTAGTTTGTAGTCTACAAATCATGTACACCTTAAGTCTGGACAGTCAGTAGTGGCTCATGAACAAAATTTCATTCTACAAACTGAATATGTGGATATACAGGGAGTCGATTATCTTGAAAAAAAAATGACAAAGAGAATATACTGGAAAGCAGAATAATAATTTATAATTCTATTTATTTCGGAACGATTCTGTTGTTCAAACCAAAAATCACACCAATGATTAAGTAAACGCATCCAACCTAATTCTCCCTCTGTCTCTCCACTGCGCATTAATACAAAAAACTACAAAAACGGGAGAAACCCTAGAGATCACAACATAATCACTTAACGGAATATCAAACTGATATATTACCCCTCAGCCCATAGGGCTGTGGGGTCTTGTCGTTGCCATGTACGTACGTCCGTCCGTCCGTCCTAGCGTCCGTCCGTCCTAGCGTCCGTCCGTCCGTCAACATGTTCTTGTCCGCTGAATATCTGCCGATCTATGAAGTCCGGCCTGACCAAACTTTGGTGAGAGCTTCCTGACTGTTGACTGATGAAATGATTAGATTTTCAGATGGCTATGATGATTTCATGATTTTTAATTTTTTTTTTTATTATTTATTGATGGCTCAGCTTTTGCACTGTTATCTATGCCCATCAACATGTTCTTGTCCACTGAATATCTGCAGATCTCTCAAGTCGGGCCTGACCAAACTTTTGTGAGAGCTTCCTGAATGTTGACTGAGGAAATGATTAGATTTTCAGATGGCTATGATGATTTCATGATTTTTTAATTTTTTTTTTTATTATTTATTGAGGGGCATAGATAACATCGGGAACCCTTGGTTGCATGTTTCATTGTGAATTTTGAGGGTTCCCTGATACAAGAAAGCCTGGTCCATTCAAGATTCTCATTGAATGAAGGACAACATTTTTCTTTAATTCTGCTATTAAACCATTCTATTCTACATCATATGATTTATCCTAAAACTTTTGCATGAACCATATTTGTGTCCACACTGGTACAACATAATGCTTCAATTTTTGTCACCAAACATGTTACTGTACCTTGGAAATTATTTAAAACGAGTGATTAGGAAAGCCCATTTTTAGCCTGACTCTGGGCAATTTTGAACCAGTTTGCATACCTGGAGCTTATGCACCTCCCCCCCCCCAATAATGATAAGGGTGGGCCTGTGTCAATCAGTGTGTTTACCACTGATAAAGCTACACTTTCTTGCATGCTGTAATCCCAGCACACCACTCACGTGAAACCAAAGTCTGTTATTTACGGTATCCAGAGATTTTTTGCAGGTTCCGATCCCAAACTCCCAGTTCCTTTTTGTAATTCGTTATTGAGGATCCAATTTTTTTAAGTGAATTTCGGCGCAAAGAGCCTGTGATCAATCACAAAACAGAGGTTTATTAACATGAAATTCAATACCCAGCTATGCAAACGGATCGATATTGATGCTCCCAGAAGCTATTTCTAGGAGTATTTCCTTCAGAAATCCTTTCAAATTGAACAACAACAACACTTTCGTTTTTTGTTTCATTTGAGTTTTGGGCGCCCATATGTTTTCTGAAACTAAATTGGGTATAGATGCAGCCCTGATCCTACTTGACAAAAAAAAAAACAGGCTGAGGGGTCCACGCACCTTTTAGGTGCTTGCTTGCAATTCATGTTCTGAAAGTAATGAACCAAGCAATATAATTTCAGTCATCTTCAGGGATAAATTATAATATATTATAACATTGTGAAACACCCTGTCAGAAAATACTGGCGCGGGTGAGAATCGAACTAAGCAATATAAATGTATTACAAAAGCAATAAAAACAGGTACAGTAAAGGCAATAATTAGGCACTCTTTCTTCACAGGGACGGCGGAATTTTTTTTCAGACTTGACAAAGTTGACAAAGAGAATATGCACAAAAGCAGAATAATGTTAGCATGAAATTTTCTTTATTTCGGTACGATGCTGTTGTTCAAACACGCAACGAGACAAAACTCACACGAATGATTAAGTAAAAACATTTAACCTGATCCCCTCCGATTCCTTCTGCATCCTTGCTGCCTATTAAAAAAAATAAACCGAAGAAACGCTGGAAATTACCACTTAATCACATAATGAAAAATTTAAACTGATATACTATGAAAACAGTGAACCTAAACAATATAAGTATATCACAAGAAATAAAAAAAACACAGGCACAACAATGCACAAATTGAGAACTCCTTCTTCACAGCGTCAGACGGTGGAAGGATATTTTGTAGCTCTAGCTAGATAATTTTACAACCGTATATTGACATTTTTTTGTAACGGATAAATCAATATATACATAAATATCAGCATACACACAAAACAGGTTTTCGAAAAACGACGGAAAGAAATGAAGGTCATCCCGTTAGACACAGTCACAGTGAAATTAGGTCGCCGGCAATCAGACTGACCCATTTATTTTTTCCTGTTAAAATTCTAAAAGGTTGTTTTGATATTTTTGTCACTTAGATGTTATAGAAACGTTTTTAAAATACCACAAACCATTTCTGGCACAGTCAAACATAATCAACAATTAATGATTGCCAAAAGTCAAGTCCTGATTACGATCTAGGGCGCAATAAATTCAATGGTGGTTAATGTAGTAGTGTAACACTTGCCGGGGGCAGTAACTCGTCTTGGCTAAAGTTTGTCCACCTGTGAGTTTGGAGTTATCTCTCTTTGAATAATTTGAAGTTTCTGCCGAGTTTAATGTAGAGAAAATACAGTTTTGTGAGAAACTCAATTTTGATCGGATCGGAGTGTTACGTGCATAAGCATTGGTTGAGAACCAATGGGTTCGTGATTTCAACTGAGGTCTTCAAACAAAATGGCTGGCTGTCACGATACGATGTGGCACCGAAAACTGTACTCCATTGCGAGGGGGCGGGGTGTATATGACATGAAAATTAACAGAGGCATCCGTTCGTGTCAGATAGTTAATATCAATTTATTATCTGCAGTTTCATTTTTCTATGAATGGATACACTAGGTGGAGATGTGTCGCGTACGAAAATTGATGTGTAGGTCATTGTGGCCTAAAAATCAAGAAATCATTGAAAGTTGCAAATTCTTTGTTGGTGAATTTATCAGAGGGAGAGGATTATCGCGTACCAAAATTGGGGTCAAGAGATAAATGTCACCCCTAAAACAGGGAATGCATTAAAAATCGAATTTGTTTATTACGGTAGATACATTAAAGATGTATCAAAATTAAGGTCAAGCAGTCAAAAGGTCAAGGCCACGGTGACTCTCAAAAACAGGACTTGCAAGAAGAAATTTTAGTAGCGAGATATGATGTCACGTACCAAAATTGAGGTCGAATTCAGAGATCAAACTTCACTGTGGCCTAAAACCCACGGGGTATTGTCTTCGTATTACCACATTTTCGGCAAAACCGCTCGAGATACAGTGACCAAGTTTTGGAAACTTATTTTTCTAGTTTTTCAGACGCCATATTTAAAGTAGCTCGGCTCGGCCCAGCCCATATTTCATAAAGTTTTACCCCTTTACAGATGTATCAATTCTGCGTGTGTGCCAGAAAAGGCGCCAGTTCCGATCCACCAAAGTGAACTTTTCATCGATTTCAAAAGAAAATGGTTTGAATGGCAAAATCCTTATTAGGATCACAGTCCATTTTTTTATATAATTTATTTACAAAGTAACTTAGCTGGGGATGAACTGAACTGTGGGGGATATAAGATTACATTTCTTAATGAGAGGTGTCAGTTCCGACCAACTGTCGCCAGTTTCGATCTAGCCTCGTTTTGACATTGACCTTTGACCCAGGTATATACAAATGTGATCTTCAACATGATAAATTTTCCCCACAAATAGGGTCCTAGCTGAATATTTCATATTGGATGTCTTCGTTTCGTAAGTTAATATTTGGCGTTAAAGAATGCAGGTTTGGGGATGAGAGTGATATATTCGAGTTGATCATATTGGCAAGATAGTTTGGAGACTGAAATATCTCAGATGGCTTATAAGCGTATACTCACCCGTGAAAACATTAAATTGCTGGAACTCTATTTATCTTACATCTGAGTAGCAGATTAAAGAAAAGCAATGCTAATCAGCACTCAGGTTACCAATATACGTAGTGAACGCTGCGTTTTCCAGACCTTTCCGGAACAATGTATGACCCAGCTTGGCCATCTATGGATGATTGATGGTTCGGAACTGGCTCCGTCAGTTGATGTCAACGATGGGGCGGGTAGTTTTAGAGTGACACTTGGGTCAATAAATTTATGACAGATATGTAGTACCATATGCTAATTTTATGTGAGAAACAAAAAAATCAAAACTTTGATCGGAAGCGCTGGCAGACGACGTTGTTTTTTTCATGACGGCACGTTCACCGATGTAGTCCTGTCTATGGAGTGGGTCTGCAATCTCCTAACAAAACCAATGAGTGCATAATATAATTTAGCCATGATTTGAAGGTTGATCAACTTGTTCAAAATGCTTTAAGATTTCGCGTGATCTTGGTTGTGAGAAGAAGCAATGTTTTAGGAAGTGGGTCGGAACTGGCACTGGGACGAAAGTGGCGACGTGACTGTATATGCTCAAATGTAATCAACCATATATGCAGAACTGTATTTGATAAAGCTACTACATTTTGGGAACTTATAAATACAGTTGTATTCTAGACGCCATCAGGAAATTACTTGTCTCAGCCCTGATTTTACGGAGTTATGCCCCATTTAGGCGCAATAATCCATGATTTTGTGATACATGCTTGAATGTAACCAGTTATATCTAATTAACTGTATTTGATACAGCTACTACATTTTGGAAACTTTCTTATCTAGTTGTATGTTAGATGGCTACATGTACAAACAATTTAGTCGTCTCAGCCCATATTTTATGGAGTTATGACAATTTTCGGACGAAATAATCTCTGATTTTTTTTAATATATAGTTGAAGGTACAAGTTATATCTGCAGATCCGTGTTCAATACAGCTACCAAATTTTGGAAACTTATTCATCTATTTAGCCTACACAAATTATTCATCTCGGCCCTTAATCCCTTTTTTGGGTGTAATAATCTATGATTTTGTGATATATTCTTGAATGTAACCTAGCTGTTATATCTGCCGAATTAATGATATGGTCTGCAAAGGACAATTCTAGATAATTAGTAATTATATCCATAATATGATGTATATTTCCAGCATATTTCTCAAGTACTTAGGAGCAGCCGAGGGGTTTTGTTTATCTCGCTCTCATGTATGTTGGTGGATTCATAAGGCGGAAAAGATGTTCCGCTTATCCTAATTACAACACATATAAGGGAAGTGGGAAGAGGTGCCGACATACTGACTGCGTCATATGACTTCAAGAATCTAACGATTCGTGATATGTGTTGTATTAGGGAGTTCAGGTCACGTGACCACGGCCCCTGAATTGTTTGAAAAGCCTAGGTTGAGGTCCCTTTTCTGACTTCCAAGTCGTATATTTCCGATTTTACTGAGAACTGTCGATTGATTTTTGGCTCCGTTTGAAGCAAAATACTTAAAAATACTTGCGTAAATTTGTGTGACAATCCACGCTCAACTTTCCGTGTTCTCCGAGAAAATGCGTCGGCTGGGAGTGCACGACAACACCAGAAGAGTTACGGACCCGTTTTTCAGGGCTTCCCCCGAAACATAGGGTGGCGCTGTATGTCTTTCCGTTATAAGTTATTTGTCAGTCAGCCTAAATTTTGATTTAACGGCATTTTTCAGGCCGTGCGCAAACTAACGGTGGGTTGAACTTTTCGTCGGAGTGGATTTTTCGATATTTTCGACCTTTTTCAATAGTTCCGGTATTTTTCTACGCGATATATCTCGTCCCTAAAAAAAAGTCTCGCCCCATGTTTTGTAGCTGAGGTTTTATTCTTCAAGTTTTCCCACTTATTCGATAAGAACTGACTGTAGTTTCTCGCGGAAAATCGATTTTGTAACCCACCCATAAACCAACCCACGCCGGGTTGGCCGACATCCGGGTACTTTAGTCTGGTCTAGATACACGTGGCATTACAACCTCCCCACAGCGCATGCTCCATTTCGCAGGCTCCAATAACATCCCTGCCTCCAATAGCGGAAGTTGACCTTTACTACGTTGCTATGACGTATAGGGGAAACCAACCAACGCACGGTTCAGTTTGAATCCGACCAAACAACTCCTTTAGTGTTGCACATGAGCGAACTACTTTTCATATGCTCTGTCCAGATAAACAGGGGAAATTATCTCCAGATAATTCTTTTTAACGCTAGGTCAACGGAGGTATTATGCAGACTTGAAAAGTAATCAAAATTTTCGTTAAACATCTATTTTACTATATATGATGTCACTGCCGGCGATGTGCGCGAAGGCCCCGAATCCGGTCCAAAAATCTGACTGGTGGCTGGGGTGTTATTAGACCCCCAGCGAGGTGGTTGGTGGCATTAGCCCACTGTTGTGACCGTCACGCCCACCTTTTGATATTTCCGCTGATCAGTGCTCTTATAATAATTGTTTTCTTAAATTATTACTGTTGAAATTAACTAGAATTCCGCTGGAATTTCAATAATTCATCAATAATTAACAAGTGGTTTATAAATAGATCATGTAGATTTTTTGTTGTTGTTGAAGTTGTTAAAACCCTGATAAAGTTAAATTCACTTACAATGGCAAACATCCAGGAAGCATACATTCACTACATTGAGAATAAATCTAAACCGATGTCAGAAATAGTTCAATCATTTGCACAGAAGTATCCCGAGTTTCAAACCTGCACACAGTCCGGTCGTACAGTGAAAATTTTGTATAACAAATTCAGAATTATCTATCAAAGAGTACTGAAGTTAAAACGGAATAAATCCCAGCAGAAGGAAGAATATTTAGCTCAGGTTTTCTCAGTGCCTAAACTTCCGAATTCAGAAAGTGCTGAAGAAAATTTGCAACGCATACTACAGCATACTAGCACTAACAGGGAAAGACAGTTGGCCCAATCTTTAGTTCAGGAGAAAAAGGAAAGGAAGTCCTTGAAAAGAAAACTAGATGAAATTACTGATAGTGACAAATCCAAAGCAGAAGAGATTGTTAAGCTAGAAGCATCCTATGAGATTGCTATAAACGAAGTAGACACTGAATCTTAATTCATCTGATACCAAACAGGCTGATTTATACAGAACTAAGTATTCAGAAGCTTCTGCCAAGCTTATAAAGGTTGAGACACAGTTAGGAAAGGCCAGATAGAGACTTGGGTCAAGGAAAAACTTGAACAAGAAATTAAAACGACGCGGCGAGAAATTACATGAGCAACAGCTCAAACTAGAAGATATTTCTAAAGAGAAACAAACAGCTGAGGAGGAAAATGAACAGCTTAGATTAGCAATTAATGCACTCAGCTTAAAGCAATCAACTGTCTCTGAATTAGAAGAGAAGGTAGATAAGATCAGGCATGAAAAAACTAAGCTCTTAAAGCTACTGCATTACTACAAGAACCAATTAAATTGTCATCGAGAGCAGGAACAGACCACTTCATCACTCGATGATGCAGAACTGGAAATTGAAACTCTAAGAGAGAAAGTGAAATTTTTGGAACATCAAAATAAGGAATTAGTAAGCCTTTTGGGTGACCCTGAAATAATCACTTTTAGTGATGGCAGATATACGAATGAGATCCGTCAGGTGATTATAGAACTTTTGGCCCTAAATGTCAGCATGCATAAAGTAGATCAGGTTATCAAGGTAGTCCTTAAACACCTAGCAAACAAAACTGTCAACAAATTCCCATCTCTTAGCTCTAGGTGCAACATTTTAGTTGAGGCTAGGTCTTTGGCTAAAGCCCATGTGGCAGAATGTATGTTAGAGTCTGAACTTGATACACAAACCGGAAATTGCCTCCATTTCGATGGCACATCTAAATTCAGCAGGAATTACCAAAACTGGCAGGTTACCCTTCTGGATGGTCAAACCCTTTCTTTAGGCCTCCATGAGATGAGTGGGGGAGACACAGCAAACACTCTAGAATCATTTCAAGAAATTATAAACGAGTTAGCGGGGATGCTTTCTGACAGTGAACACGAAACGGAGAAAGCAGCACTACTAATTGCAAGTATCAAAAACACAATGTCAGATCAAGGCTCTGTAAATCCATGCTTCAATAGACAATTGCAAGCCTTGCGCGAGGAAGTGCTGCCAGTTGCAATCGAAAACTGGACTAGTCTATCTCTGAAAGAACGTGACGAGTTGACTGAAATAGGCAACTACTATTGTAAGTTACATCTTCTTGTCAACTTTGCATCAGAGTGTGACAAAACTCTCACATACTTTGAGACTGTTGCTTTGGAACAAAACGCACCTCAGTTTGTAATCAACTCTGGTGAATCTGGACCAGCTAGACTTGTTCGGACTGCTGTCAAAGCTTTTCATCCACGTGGGAGTGATGAAGCTGGTGTGGCAGGCCAGTTCAAAACATTTCTGGAAAGTCAACATTCCAAATTCTACATGGTGCCATATGTTGGTAATCGGTTCAATGTTTTATTCTATGATGCTGCTGCTGTGTACTTCCACAGAAATCACATCATAAGTTTCATTGCAGCCTGGCCAAATCCAAATCGTCTTCTCAAGGCTGTTCGCGAGGATCTTGAAAGCAAGGTCAATATTGCTGGAATCAGGGCATTAGGTATCATTGACAAAGTTGTGACCGGCCCTTTCTGGCGAATGCTTGAGAAACCTGGTGGTATTCTTCATACCAATCCTTACCTTGAGACCATGCGCATTCGTTTCACACAGTGGTGTGACGATGCCTCTTCTTTACTTGAGGGACAAGTACTGTTTGATGAGACCGATGTTCCCATTCATCGCGATGACATCTACAGTGCACTTTTTGCAGCGACTAGTGACGATGAGCTTGACATACTCACCCAACAAGCCCTTGAACTCCTAATGCACCCCTTACTTCTGCTTTTAGAGAGGCAGGCTAAAGACCAGCTCTTGCAGGGAAAGTATGCCAAACCGGATGCTACTTTATCAGCACAAGCGCAGAATGTACCTTGCACAAATGCGGCCTCGGAACGCGATTTCGGAATTTTTAGATCTCCTCATACGAATGAAGCCGGCAGGCACAGTCCTTCTGTACGAGTCTCTTACTATGTGGATGAATAATAAGACATCCAAGTGGCTCAGTTCAAAATCTCCATCAGAGCGCAAAGAGCTCATGAGAGATGCTAGGAACAATGTACCTCTTGCAAAAGCAAAGTACAAAGAACGGATGTTGAAAATTAGGCAGCGGCGCCTAGATGTCCTGCATGAAAAACAACGCGCAAAAGATGACGCGGAGCGAAAACAGCAGGAGAAAAAAGTCATGGCTACAAACAACATTGTGCCTCTTGGTGGCGTGTGGCTGTCGGATGAAGATGTGGATAAACATATATGTGACCTGCCGAAATGTGACGTGCGTGGGGCAGTTATTGCGCAAATGAATTTCCACAAGCAAGTTCTCCAGTCAAAAGGGGACCGTGAACTATTCTTTCAGTCGCGGACAGTTCAAGGGAAGAGAGTTCTTGTGACAGAAAATGAACTCGTTCAAAATTTAAAGAAGATAATCTGTTTGAATCGTGCTTCCACCACTGAAACCAAGGAAGAGGCTCGACATGTCTATAGGACAATGGGAGACCGCAGTACAAAGTTCCTCGCAGAGAAAGCTAGGTTAGCTAGAAGTTTGAAGGAAGCTAGGATAAAACGCGCCATTTTTGATCAGAAAAAGAAGCTTCCTATCTTCGAGGCCGATCCCGCCAAACTCGTGCGCTGTACAGTCAAGCACCGCTGTATTGAAGAAGATTCCACAGAAGAAGCATGGTATACTGGTATGGTTATTGGAATAGTTCAGGAAAATAGTAACGCGCCATTACGGACAGTATTCGAAATCGAGTATGCGATTGATTCATCGCGATGGAATTTCCCCCTGCTATCCGACATGAAGAAGGGTGACCTTATTGTAGAAACTCAAGTACCAGGCATCCTCGAAGAAGAGTAGTTACATGTGACACGTGTCATACTAGGTCATTCTGGTGATCAGTTGTCATTCATCCACTTGCCTCCAAAAGGGTTTATTGTTTACATCTGATCACAAGAAAGGAACACTTCTCGTGTCTAACCGGAATAGACTGTGGCTGTGCTCTAGCCTTTATGTTAACTACTGTCTTAAGTGGAGACTTAAAAAGCTGACATTAAGGCTTCAGCTGGGTTCCGTTTCTCAATGTTCATCTTTTAAAACTATTAAATTTGGGAAACGGTGACTTTGGATGGGGTATCACTATCGCAAGTGTTCGTCCCAGTCAGCGAGAAGTTTAGGGTCATTCAAGTATTACACATTGGAAAATGTGGACTCCACCTTTTTCTCTGTTTGAAAAATTTAAAGTTGAGAAAACGACTTTCTGTTGCATTGCTTGAATGCCCTCTCAGGTTAGTTAGGAAACCAGTCCTGGTACTTTTCAAAGTTTGAATATCACTTCAATAATAAACTAGGGCATTTATTATAAAATCTCAAATGATTGTAACAGACTATAGAAACCAACTACAAATTCTGTCCAAATTAGTTTCCTCCCATTTCATCAAGTCACTGTGGAATTGATCATGTTCATATTTTGTTAAAATATTACAGAAAATAAATAAAGCAAGACCTTGAAATCAGTGGAACATGTGGGTGTCCCAATATTTATTTATTTGGAAATGTGTTATGGCTGTAAATATCAGTTGTAAATACGACACACTGCAACCAAATTGTGTATATAATATTTGTTGCATTGTGTTGGTACAACAGTGTTCTTGTATTGTATTCACCGACAATATATATATTCATTCTTATTTCAGATAGGTCATTTAGACAGGAGGGTTAACATGGTTAAGAATTTAGTAGTACAAATAAGTACCGCCGTATTTAATTATTGTTATCGTCAGTGGTGTGCTGTAATATTTTCTCAAGAAAACCTGAAGCAGAACAACGGAGCATAAATGGTAACAGTTAATCTGTAGCGGGTCATAAAGTCAATGGTTGGATAGGGTAATTAAGCTACAGAGTATCTCTGTAATTTTGGACTAGAAAACTTAATGTGATCCTCATAACCATTGTAAAGAACAGCACACCCCTGATTGGTATGAAGCTTGGAGTGACACTACAGTAAATGTTAAATTGAAGAAAGCAGGCTAGGTTTCAGGCAAGTGCAGTATTCACATGTTAAACTACTTGATATTCTAAACAGATGTAGTGCATTAACAAGATTTTGTAGGTTTTCTCTTGCCTTGTACTATAAAGGTCTAGTTTTCTTAAAAGCAGTGAGTATACTTCTATCTCCTCCATGATTATATATTCATTATGAAAGTTCCTGGCTGTGCAAGCTCTGACATCCACAATTTGTAATTTAATGCTGTAGCTATGATAGAGGTTACATATTTTGAATGTACATGTATTTGATACTGCTTTGGAAATGTAAATATAACATCATTCAGAATTCCAACTGGGGCAATCTTTTGTCTAAGAATACACCACCATCATATCATGAATCAGGGATTATTTGAACTTTCCTGCGTCAGTGTACAGTATTATGTAGTAAAGTTTGACCGTGCTTATTGGCAGGGTGAAATAATAATAATTTTTTTTTAAAAAAATACATTAAAAAAAAGAAAATAAAAAAAAAAATTCACGGAATAGCGGTACCTCATTGTCAATTTATTATTGTTCTTGCAGCTTACTCTGTGAATCTTCGGGATGATAATGCAATGATTCAGATTATAATTGAATAGTATTTGCTGATTTGAAGGTGTGATTATAATTATTGATCAATCTACATTGTAAGGGAGATGAATTGATGTCGAATGGATATATAAAGTATATGTAGCTCACATTAGATTCACTGGTACTAGGATTAGTATCCATGTCTATATTTATGAATACTATGTATTTAGCTTTCACATTAGGTACCAAGTGTCACTCCTGTCATCTTGTCTCCTTGTGGCAATGGTGAGGCTTCCATTAACAAATATTTCCTGCCATACTTGGCAGGGGCATGAATAGATCAGCCTGGATGGATACAACTTTCAGCCTACCATGTACTAATTCACTGTACATGCTCCAATACACTGTTAATACAGCAGGTAACAGCTTCATTCACTGTAATGGACACATCATAATAATTTATTTGTAAAATGAATGGCCACCATCCATCCAGGCTCATCAATTGGTTCATCTTGCATACAATAACAATAGGTGGTCCTTCCTGAACAGCAGTATGGTTAAATATTTATGACTAATATGCTCTACATGCATATTAATATCCTGATATTCCAAATAAAAAAAAAATAAAAACAAGAGACAAGGTGCTTACCTGAATATGGTCTGCCCCTTTTTTTTTTTTTGCAACTTGCAAGACCTGGAGTGGTCTAGTGGTGTTTTGGCCCCTTGGGATGTGGTTTGGAGTGTCAAATGAAATGTGTTCGGTTAGCTCAAAGGGTATTATCTTGTCATACATTGTGACTATTTTTCAGGCTCGGGGTCCTACGTTTTTTAATAATGGCATCTTAAGTATCTGTGCACAGATCATCGAGGTGTTTTCACCAGGTGTCCCAGTTCTCCTGTTTTTCCTTTATTTTAATAGGACCCTATGAAACTCCCATTTTTCAATGAAATTCCTATATTTCCTTTTTTTTCAGTAATAATAATAAAAAAACAACATGATATCGAACTATATTTGTGAGTGGCTATGTGAAAAACATAGGCCAGAAATTCATCCAGAGAGATGTGAAATTTGAAAATTTTCTTGGATAGAACTAACTCTGATAATAATACTTTTGTGTACTGATCCTTGCACAATAATATGTAGCAAATCAATGGACTGGTTTTCCACTGATTCAACTAACCAGTCAAAATCTTAAACTGGTAGTTCCAGTCCATTTAGATCCTATATTGTGCAAGTCTCCCATTGTGGAAGTTGGTCTTCTTGTCAGAGTGGAGAAGTGACCTTTGTATGGTGAGGACTCCTTGGACAATGTTATATATATATATATATATACATGGTTTATTCAGTTTACAAACTGAATAGTCTGGAGGTCATGGGCTACAATAACTGTCACAATTGATCACAGTATTCTTAAATCACTGAGGCAAATGGTGTTGAATAATCACACCTCAGCAATTTTTCATGGGATACCGAACAGGAGGCAATGTAATGCCAGGTGATATTTCACAGTTACTGTATTCTACTTGTAAGGACTTGTTATGGCCAAGTGCATTGACAGTTACACAGGACGTGTGCGACAATAAATGAATATGATGGAAACATAATATTAAGAACAAACAGTTCTGAAACCATCTAAATTTGCCTTATCACGTTACTCTTGTCAAATTTCTAACAATCTTTTCATTTGAAAAGCAAAACTTTTCATGGCATTATTCGTTTGTCCAGTCCTGAATCATGAAGACAAGGAAGAGAAAGAGAATTATGGTTTACTGCCATGTTCGCTTGAATGCTGAAATAGCTCTGTATACATGTACATAGATGTATAAGCAATATCTAGCCTCTTAGAGTGAGGTCAGGTCCCTGGACCACCTGGCCATTCCGAGATGTGCTCGCTGGATGCAACAAATGTCCCGCCTTTTTCGCATTTTACACATATGACTGAAGCAGATACACAAGCTTCTGGTTATATTTTTCCAATTATTTTTATTCCCATATGGATGTGGTGTTATGATGAAGATATACCATTGCCGGATTAGAGACCTTTATGGAGTGTAGATATTCTAGGACAGATATATCCAAATCTAGTCTGAGGTTCTTTGAGCATGTTGAGGTGGTTGGTATCAATTCAGATTCTACAAGCTCATGAACTTGTATACTAGTATGCCACGAATCCTATATTTCTTCTTTTCATCATGTCGAAATTTCCTATAAAATGCCTTTTTTTTTTGTGACGAAATTTCTTTATTATGTTCTTCACCAAAGTTGGCTGGGACCCCTGTATTGGTCAAGTTAGTTTCCTCAAAAAATTTCTTTCATGCATGATATTTCATTTTGACACTCCAAAGCTCACCTCTTGAGAGCCAAAACCGTCTAAAACTATGCCAGATCTGTTGGAAATAGTTATCAATACATGTAGTTATAATATTTATATGAGTAGCCCACAACCACTCCATAGAACATATGGATCAATGTGTGTAAAACTGACTGCTGTCACTGCCCAACTCTACTGCTGTTCAATGAGGAATGTCCATTGTTATTCTATTGATGCTAGAAGGGCCAATTAACATGTCTGTAGTCTCCTCCTGTTTGTTCAGTTTGTTGGGGATACACTACACTGATGAGGCACAATTATGCCGAAACATGTGTAACACTTACTACCATGTTGGTGTTCTTGTTTCTTGTTACAAATTTGTTCAATTTTCTTCAAGTTCTTGTTTGAAGTTAAGCATGGCTCATGTCATTACATTCATTGGAGCTCAGCATTTGCTGACCTTCCACACAGGTACTTTGCCCCGTCTCCCCTTTCTATGAAAATGTATATTCCCATTTTTCATGTTCGGGACTAACATTTTCTATCCATTTCATTAGTTCCAAGTCCTCAGTTCCAGGTGTACCTCTCATGACCTTATACATGTACAATTGTGGAATGTGTTTATACACACCATATCAATTGTATGCAATGTAATCATCCCTTGTCATGTTCATCTAACAAAGTTGAGCCATGAGAGAAGATGAATACACCAGGACGAAAACCAGCCATTTTATTATTAGGCTTGCTGATCAGCCTTTGTGACCGTATAACCATCCCAAATATTTTCATAATTGAGCGAATTAAACACCAGGCATTGTGTTATATATTTTTCCCCTCTGATTGTGTTGAATTAACTTATTGGTATCCGTATTTTGTTTTACTTAAGAGATGCCCCCATGTCTTTTCCATCCAGAATGTGGAAGAGTTTGTCCTACAGCTTTTTCTCAGCATAAACTAGGCATTCTTCAAAGTATACAAAGATCGCGAAGGTAGCACCTCACACTTGAATGCCATCCCTTCATTGGCTGGTATTTTAGACCAATTAGCTCATCCTTCAAAGTCAAACTTTCTCTGTATTTTTCCATACGCCAGATTTTTCTACGTCAGCAAGTCACGTGACCGAAATCCCTTTAATTTGATACCACACACAAGTGTATTTCACTAATTATCAAAATTCACCTAGAATTATGCTAATTAGCCTAAAAATATGCCAATAAGCCTATAATTTTGTTAATAACACGTGAATAACTGAAAGTTTGTCTTCTATATTAATATACCATTTGAGCTATAATTTGATACCAGATACGGCTGTATCTGTTTAATTGTCAAAATTAACCTGATTAATTAGCACAAAAAAATATGCTGATTATCCTATAATTAGGTTAATAATACATGAATAAGTGAAATTTTGTCTTTTATGTTAATGTACAATTTGAGAGCTGTAATTTGATACCAAACACGGCTGTATTTGACCAATTATCAAAATTAACCTTTAATTATGCTCCTTAGGCTAGAAATGTGCTAATTAGCATATAATTAGGTTAATAACATGTCAATCAGTGAAATTTCATCTTCTATATTAATGTACAATTTGAGAGCTGTAATTTGATACCACACATGACTAGTTTTCCAATTATCAAAATTAACCTAATTATGCTAATTAGGCCAAAAATGTGCTAATTAGCATATAATTAGGTCAACTTCTCAATGAGTGAAATTGTGTCTTTTATGTTAATGTGCGATTCGGCAGCTGTAAATTGATACCACACACGGCTATATTTGTCCAATTATCGAAATTTACCTTTAATTATGCTAATTAGTCTAAAAATGTGCTAATTAGCATATAATTAGGCTAATAAACTGTTAATAAGTGAAATATTGTCTTTTATGTTAATGTGCAATTTGAGAGCTGTAATTTGATACCACACAAGACTATATTTGTCCAATTCTCAGAATTAACTTAATTATGCTAATTAGTCTTAAAAAATGTGCTAATTAGCATATAATTAGGTTAATGACATGCCAATCAGTGAAATTTTGTCTTTGATGTTAATGTGCAATGTGAGAGCTGTAATTTGATACCTCACAAGACTATATTTGTCCAATTCTCAGAATTAACTTTTAATTATGCTAATTCGTCTAAAAAAATGTGCTAATTAGCATATAATTAGGTTAATGACATGCCAGTCAGTGAAATTTTGTGTTTTATGTTAATGTGCAATGTGAGAGCTGTAATTTGATACCACACACGACTATATTTGTCCAATTAGCAAAATTAACCTTTAATTATGCTAATTAGTCTAAAAATGTGCTAATTAGCATATAATTAGGTTAATAATATGTTAATCAGTGAAATTTTGCCTTCTATGTTGATGTACAATTTGAGAGCTTTGATTTGATACCATGCACCAATATATTCGACGAATTATGAAAATTAACTTATATTTATGCTAATTAGCATTCAGATATGCAAATTAGTCTGATTTATTACAGAAATTGATCAATTATCTCTTAATTAGTTATGAAAATGTGATATTGAGCACAACACTGATGTTGGCGAATAAACTTACAAGATTTTGTACCAAATTCCTGTTATTTACCTTTTATTGGGGTTATGTTGTCACAATTAATAGTTAATTAGCTAATAAATATGCAAATTTTATGCAAATTAATCCAAAAATATGAATAATACCCAAAATTTTCCTCTGTCATTACAATGGGTACGTTAATTATATGTTGTCCAGAAAATTTCAACCCAATCGGCCAAGAACTTCGAAATTTAACATCAAATATGCGATAAATTTTTGTCCATTTTTGCAAAAAAAAGGGGCCATTCCCATTTGTTCAGGTCCTATGGGTTAACATGTAGCCCATATTCTAATAATGACCCCTGAATTGATATCTTGAATTTGCTCTATATCGGTTAATATTTAACCGATTTTGATTCCGTAAAAAAATTTGAGATCTGTGAAGTATACCCTCTCATACTCACAAAAGAAAAAAAAGGCCTGAACTCCCTAGTTGTATCTCAGGTACGCTTTTAATAATAATAATGGCCTGTGACCCTAAAATAGGGAAATAACTTTTTTTATTTCAGTAGATACACCAGTGGTAGAGGATGTGTCACGTACAAAAATTGAAGTCAAGGTGCAACCTCAAATTCAGGGGATCGTTAAAAAATCACATTTTTTTAGAGAATGCCACAAATGACACATTAATGGGAGAAAGAAGGGCATATACAAATATTGAGGTCAAGGTCAGACGAGAAGGTCAATAACCCCAAAATCAGAAAATCATAAAGATCTCATTTTCTTTGTGCCAGTATAGATACATTACGGGAGACGCTACGTCCCTTACCAACATTGTGGTCAAGTTATTCTCTGAGCATGTATTGAATTACAACACATATAAGGGAAGTGGGAAGAGGTGCCGACATACTGACAGAGTCACATGACTTCACAGTATAGTCTTCCGGTTAACCTATTCTAAAGCACATACCAAGAATCTAACGATTCGTGATATGTGTTGTATCTCAGGTACGCTTTTATTGTACCTGTTCATGTGGCAACTTGGATGATATGACCACACGGCCCCTAGCACCGGCATAAGCGGTATTAGATACAAACCTAGAGAGCTATGATGGAAATGCTCTGACAACTCGTATACTGGTAATTGGTGAGCTGTTTCGCTGTGACAACTCGTACACTGGGGATTGGTGAGCTGTATCGTCGTCAGATGAAAATGACGGCATGTAACACAAAAGACTACTCTGTAAGGCCCGATGTCGACCCAGCATCAACTTCCCACAAATGCCAACATATATCAAAGACCAAATGGTCTGTACAGGGGGCGGGCCTCGGGGACGAAACGTCCACCAGCAGAATCTCGCCATATACAGGTAAAAATTACAACACATATAAGGAAGTGGGAAGAGGTGCCGACATACTGACAGAGTCACATGACTTCACAGTATAGTCTTCCGGTTAACATATTCTAAAGCACATACCAAGAATCTAACGATTCGTGATATGTGTTGTATCTCAGGTACGCTATTATTGTACCTGTTCATGTGGCAACTTGGATGATATGACCACACGGCCCCTAGCACCGGCATAAGCGGTATTAGATACAAATCTAGAGAGCTATGATGAAAATGCTCTGACAACTCGTATATTGGTAATTGGTGAGCTGTTTCGCTGTGACAACTCGTACACTAGGGATTGGTGAGCTGTATCGTCGTCAGATGAATCTGATGACTGATGCGCCTCGTTAATTGATCCATGTTTTTGTACCGTACATTTACTTTTGTTTTACTGGAAAATTTGAAATGTAAGATTTACCATATATGGTCTGGGTATATGGTTATTATCTGGTGTCTTTTCTAACTGATGTAAAAACTAGCCATTTGCATGTGCTTGGTAAGGACGACTCACAGTGGTCGCCACAAAATAGATCCCTTAATTAGCCTAGTTCTAAGGTCAACGTAAGTTTGTCCGTCCACCATTGGTTTTGTCACATTATTTGTTTTTTAATCATAGCCAAGATGTCCATAAAAAATATACAGGGTACACATAAATCAATAATATGAGTAGTACATCGAGTCTATATGCCAGGTAACCGCCTATCTCTTTAACATGGGAGATGTTTTTTTCTCCACATATGACCTTTGACCTCTGAGACGTAAGGGTAACGAAACTAGGTCAATGGGATTCCCCCGAGGGTTAAGAACAGAACAGGAGTGGGTTCACGAATGAATCGGAATGACGTCATCAAAATCGACAATAGCCTATATCGCGCGAATGGCAGAGGGTAGAGGTATGAGACTTCGACTAATGGATACCTTACAGAATCGTCAATTTGAATATACCAGTGACAGCATCAGGGCCTAATGAGGGTGGAAGTATGATCAGATCTGAGTTATTTCTTTAGGACAAAAAGAAAGTGCTCAATAAGCGGTAGAAGTGCATTATACCGAAACAGGACCATTACCACCAGAGCATCGGGTTGATACTTTGCGGGAAGTATGCCAACTACATGCCAAAGTCCGGATCCGTTCCCTGGCCCTGGTCTTTTTTTTCTTATTATCGGACTAAAGCTTTTACGAGTGAAATCAGTATTTTAAAATGCTGAGAACAGAAACGTAAGAGGCAAACAAGCAAATGCCTTCCTACCGTATACTTGCACATTCTTCCGCGAACGACACACGGGTACTATCATTGAACGTATTTTGCTTAAGTAGAATCTGAAGGGAAAATAACCTCTGGATAGTTCGCGATAGAGCTCCAATGCGCAAGTCTAAAACTAGAATCTCTGGGGACATACAATTCGGTTAGCTTCGCCTTCACTATGAAAGATTAGTTTAGAGACGTGAAAGACGATTACAAGCGTCTGGTCCGTCATTCATTATTCAGCCGCCGTTCATTAATCCATATATCCATATTCCATATAGCAGCACTAGCACCAAATTATAAAAAGTCCACGTAAATACAACAATGACAGCCGACACCAATGAAGAATGTGGAATAACAGTGAGATTGTATTCGTAATACGCTATGCACGATGTCGTCGATGTCTCATCTGTATAAAGAATGGCAATACATCTAAAACGGTCTTACGAGAATATGAGACGTCCTTCTGCTGACATTGTAGTACAGTCAATATACTGTATATTAGAACAGTATAGCGGATACGATATTAGATGTTAAGGAGTTCGTCTTAGACGACGTAATGAATGACGGAACCCCAGAGTAGCTCTCTTAGTGCACACTTCAACAAGACAAGTTTGTTACATATTGTTACGAAAGACAATCTAGATTATATCTTGAAAATTATACTTTATCATTTCTGTACATATTTCATAGCAATTCATATTTATATCTTATTTATAATTAATACAGTATTCTTGGACTGTACCCCATTTCTGTATATAATTTATATATTATTGTAACACATGTGTGCACAATAGGAATCCCAATTATAGGGCATTTTGCATGGCATTCTCTCTGCACATTCAAGCCTAAACTGGAACAACGGAGTCTCAGTGAGGTTCAACAACAACTATCACCACTTGTAAATTCCTTTAGAAATGTCTTGGTTATATGGCACACATGTCACCATTTTGGCCATATAAAAAGCAGCAGTAAATTTAAATCTAGAAAGGTATTTTCAACACGATTCAAAGGCGTACATTCCCGGACTCTCACTGAACTTCCGTATTCCAAATAAGGTTCCTGCTCGAAAGTATAAATAACTCTTGAATTTATTTTGAACCAATTGCATTCTTTTGTCACTTCGTCCACGGATAATTAACTATTTAACTACACAGTTATATAAAGGAAACGGCTTATCTTTGAAACTTCCCTGCGTATATACTCTGCCTAACATAATTAATATTCCGAAGTATAAGCCTCGTTTCGATATATATACTGTAAACGCACGATCGGAAGAATACCAGCTGTACATATGTATCGTAGATCTGTGATAATATAGAAGGCGATAGTATAAAATGATGCTTCAATACTGATGAAAAGTGTGCCTAAACGTAGACCGAGTCATATGCGTTGCATTTAGACAGTCACGTATTCATATTAATCAAACTAAAGTATTTTATTTACTTCATTGCTCGTTAATTGTTTAAAGCGTAGCACGACAGTTCGGATGTATCATAAAATCATGTGGGATTATAAAAATCATGTGGGTCCACTTTTCAAACGTTCTTGGATTCCCACCCAAAAAGGCAGAGGGAAGACAAAGAGAAAAACAGAGCTTACGTTTTCAACGTTTCGAAGAGGTTTAACCGAGCCTTCTACAGTAGGTATATGGTACCAAATACAGGGTGAACAGACTTAAATAAGCACGGTAGTTATGAAACACAAAGCATTTAAAACAGTTCACGGCATAGTCGTAAAGGAAAACAAACCTTTTAAAACAGTTCACGACAAGAGAAAAAAACATGACAAAACAGACGTTGGCTGGCTATTTAGAAAAAAACCCACAAAGGCATAACGAGTACCTACGCTAACACGATGAGAGCCCACTTAAATAATACAACGAATGCATTATATTACTCTGCTCGTTTTCCCTGTCCTATCTCTGACATCACGCTTGTTAACTCCGTGGGGGTAGAAGCAACGCAGTTCGTATTGCCAAAAGAGTTCACGTTTTTCCCTGCCAATCTTTGTTCTGTTTTTCACAATGCCTTGCAAACACAGGTTGTGATAGCCACAACCGGTCCCGTGAAAATGTTTACCTAGTAAAGTGTCGCCTCTACGTATCTCGGCGCGATGGCCGGCGTGGCGGGTCTCTCCGACATACTGCATGTTGCATTTCTTACATGTAATGAGATATATTAATTTCTAAGAAACACAAGTGATTTTTTCTCGAATAACATATTTGCGGCCTGTAACTGAACTGTGAAAAGACGAGTCTTCTTCATGAGACTCACAAGTAACAAAGCGTTTATGTTTGTAACAGCCGGGTTCGCTGATACAGCTATTTCCAATCTCTTGTTGCTGTTGAACCTTAGCCTTAACCAGTAGTTTTTTTAAGGCTCGGTGGCTGTCTAAACACAACTTTGGGGGCTGTAGGCAATAGTTTTTGAAATTTTAGTGACCAGTGAAGGACCGAGAGATGCTTGGCAATGATTTTAGTTAGTGGTGGAAGAAAGGGGTTCCTAATAACTACAAGGGGGGCTTTTATCGTTTTTCGAGGTATTCCTTGCGGCCTGGAATTGAGTAATTGTTCTCTCGGTGTACTTTTAACTTTAGATATCTTGTTTCAACCATGTCGGCTGGATACCCCCTACCGCGCAATTTATTCTCCAAATCATTTAGGTGCCGAGTAGCATCATTGGATGAAGAACAAAAACGTTCAACGCGGAGCGCCTGACTGAACGGGATACTATCCTTACAACGAGATGAATGATACGAGTCGTATCTAAGGTACATTTGTTGGTTGGTCGGCGTGGTTGATCCTCATGGTGCTCATATGAACAGTCACAATCAAAGCGTGACTGAGATACACCATTCTCTAGATAACGACTTTAGAACGATTATTATGGATTAAGAATACTGATCAGCGATACGGATTTTATATTTTGGAACATCATGATGTCTTGTCGGCATCATTGAACAGTTGACCGCTTCTCTCTTGCAGGAAACTAGCCTATGTTTATGTATACTATGATTGTCTTTTTTGAATTTGGTGCTAATACTGTTATATGGATATGGAATAGGTCTTTGGATTATGGACGCGGATATTCTTTAATGGACGACGGCTGAATTATGAATGACGGACTAGACGCTTGTATAACGAATAAGTCACTTTCTATAGATCCATCCACGATGCTAAGGGTCGTGTCCAGAAAATTAAGACTACTGTTACTGTATTCGCAAGTACATTCAGTTCACTTGGATACATACGGTTCAAAAATCCATAAAGGTTTCGAAAGCCTGTTTACCGTGGTCCCATAAGCCGAAAACATCATCAATACACCTGAACCAAACTTTAGGGAGGATGGCAAGCTGGTTTTCCATCTTAAATTCTACTTCGTCCATCCCTAAACAAGCATAGGCTGAGGACATTTTAGGCCCAATGCAGGTACCATGAATCTGTCTGTATATGCTGGAATTGAATTCAAAGCTATTGCATTCCAAACAAATGATTACACACTCTACAAGATTATCAGTCGAGGGCTGAAGGTTCTCAGACGATCTAGCATCCAAGGCTCTCCTGATGCCCCGGATACCCAAATGTTGAGGCGTGCTGGGGTACATAATCTTATCGTCAATAGAAAACATGACTGTTTCTTGAAGCAACGGGCCATTGCTGTTTATCTCTCGATTTTTTTCAAGTAAATGTGACGTATCTCGTATGATTTTAGGTTTTGCATTGGTGGGTTGATGTAACAGTCAACAAAGGCGGACAGTTTCTCAATGGCCGAGCCATTGCCCGAGATATTGCCCGAGATTACTGGTCGAATATGTACACACACATATATATATGCTCTGGTGGTACTAGTCCATCCAATAAATTAACGGGTTCAGTATAATACCCTTATACCGCACATTGAGCACTATCTTCTCGTTGATGAGAAAAATAACCCAGATATAATTCTATTTCCACCCTAATCAAGCATTGATGCTGTCACTGGTATATTCAAATTAACGCTTTTATATGGTATCCATTATTCGAAGTCTCATACCTATACCACCTATCATTCGCGAGATATTGGCTATTATCGATTTTGATGAAGTGATTTCCGATTCGTTCGTGGAAACATTCCTTTTCTTTTCCTAACCCTCGTGAGAATCCCTTTGACCCAGTTTCGATACCCTGACGTCACACAGGGTCATAGCGGTCAAAGTCATATGTGGAGAATTACAAGCGTCTGGTCCGCCCTTCATAATTCAGCCGTCGTCCATTAAAGAATATCCGCGTCCATAATCCAAAGACCTATTCCATATTCCATATTACAGTATTAGCACCAAATTGAAAAAGACAATCATAGTATACATAAACATAGGCTAGTCTCACTATCTCCGATGTTAAAGAGATACGCGGTTAGCGGGCATTCAGACCCGATGTACTACTCATATGTTACACACATATTAATAAATGGATTCTAACCGAATTTTCCTAATATAGCTCGACAGAGTTTAGGCACATCGGATTATTTGTTTATTCTTACTGTCGATGATCAATCTGGTCTCGGGTTTCACATAACACAGTTTTTCAATCGGTCCCCCAAAGCTCAGGATGGTTTGTTGGTGAAGAATAGTTATGTTAATTACAATACGACATAGTTTCAACCCCGTTCAGTTGTAGAATAAAACTTACGTCTGAATATATATGCAAGATGCACAACTCACTCCATGTGTTTTATATGTTGTAGCGGGATAGCGACAGGAGGTACAGAAAATGGCAAAGGAATATTCAGACCGAAGACGGGGCCGATGGAAGGAATGCGCAATAATTCTTGCCGTAGTAACAATAGGCCTGGTTGTTGCCTTTGCCGTCGTGGTCGTCATGAAGAACAAAGAAATGGCTGCAAGGACCGTTCCACCTTGCGCAACCGGTCATCAAAAGATAGACCTGACCGAGTCCGAGTCTCCATCCATGTTCAGCGACTTGACACAGAAAGAATTGAGCACCGTAGCCAAATTCCTCCATGAACAAAAGGACTTAAATCTGGTTAAAACAGCGAATGCTGTTCTCAACTCCAGTTATATTTATTTGATAGAACTACTTGAACCAAACAAAACTCTAGCATTGAATTATCTCGACAAAAAAGATACCATGCCACCACGTTGGGCAAAAGCGGTAATATTTCGCGGAGACCTACCCAAACCTCAAGTATATGAATACCAAATTGGACCACTTCCAACGCCTTCCCTCTACAAATTAATCGACTATTCGGGGAAAAAAACCAACCCTATACCGTTTGAGTACAGGCCAATAACCTTCACCGAGTTCGCGGCTGTCGAGAAGTACATCCTATCAGAGGTACAACAAAAGGCTGGACGATTAATTATGGAGAGTTTCGGTGCCAGTTTTGGAGAATGCGACAGCAAATGTTTGACGTATTATCTCGGCCCAGTGTCGACAGCTAATTACGGGAGGATAACCCGCAATATGTGGTTTTGGATAAATCACGCTGTGGAATATTTCGGCTTACATCCATTGGACTTTCAGATCCTTGTCAACCTTAATGGCGCCGACGGTACGGCGTACAAAATAGAAAAAGTCTGGTACAATCAAGAAATATTCAACAGTATAGATGACCTCGTAGCGGCATACAATTCAGGCAGCGTGACTAAACTGAAAATACCCTTTCCAAAAGACGATGAAAATCTCTTCTCCAGTTTGAACCTTCGTGGCGAGGCTTTCCCCAAAGAGCCCTTAAGGAGACCCATTCAGTTTGAACCAGACGGAAAGCGCTACAGTGTCAATGGACATCATATAGAATATCTCGGGTGGTCATTCGATTATCGCATGTCTACAACAAGCGGTCCCATGATATTCGATGTTCGATTTAACGGCGAGAGAATTGCTTACGAAATCAGCCTGCAAGAGATCGGTGTATTTTACTCGGCCAATAATCCCGCTCACAGATTTTGCGACTTCGTCGACAGTGCCGCGTTAGTTGGTGTCTTATCGAAAGTGTTGATACCAGGAGCGGACTGCCCTTACCACGCCACTTATCTCCCTGCGCGCCATCTGACGGAGGAATCTGATCAACCTTTAGTGTACGAGAACGCCTTGTGCGTGTTTGAGCAAGACACAGGCATTCCGCTGAGAAGGCATCACTCGTATAATCCACATGCTGGAAACTTCTATGAGGGCATGATGGATGACGTCCTTGTTCTGAGGACGATGTTGACCGTGGTCAACTATGATTATATCTTCGATTTTGTATTCCATCAAAATGGGGCAGTTGAAGTTCGGGCTATTTCCACAGGGTACATCCTCCCAAGTCACTATTCGGCGAATGAGAATAGGCTTGGATTCCGGATACACGACAGAATCGTCGGAAATATTCATCATCATACGTTCCACTTCAAGGTCGATATTGATATCGAAGGGACGCCGAACAGATTTGAAACTCTTGACATCGGCCTCGAAGAAGTGGACAATTCAGACTGGATAATAGGTGCCTCTCCCCAAGCGGCAACATACTCTCAAATAAACTTTCAGCGAAATACAAAGGCAACTGAAAAAGAGGCAGCATATAAGTTCAACTTCGATAGTCCAAAGTATTTGATCTTTCACAATGAAGAAGTTAAACAGAAATATGACATTCCAAAGTCATACAGAGTAGCTATTAACGGTATGTCAAAACAGACCTTGCCAATAGACAAGGGGCACGAACCGTCTGTTTCCTGGGCAAGGTATCAGATGGCAGTGACCAAACGTCATGAAAGCGAGTCGAGAAGCAGCTCTCTTTACGCCATTTGGGACGCCGTTGCCCCTGTTACAAACTTTCAGAGTTTTCTGGATGACGACGAGTCAATTTTAGACCAGGTGAGGTTGTACGCTATACTTGACTCTCAAGATTATCATCAGGCCCCCATCCTTCCTTTATTCACCTTTTCTTATCCATACCTCGCACTCTACCTTGCTTCCTCTTTCAGCACGTCTGCTCCCCTACCTCGCCTCTGCCATAGTCTATTGATAGTTTTTCTGCTCCCCTACCCCGTCCTCGCAGATAGTTTCTCTGTACTCCTTTATCCCACTTGCTTTCCTGTGCCCATCCTCCTACCAGCTTCGCCATCGCTCGTAAATTATTCCATCAGTAAGTGACCAGTGTACGCTCCCTATTTTCTTCGTCAATGCATAATCCGTCCGTTTTACATTAATACTTGAACATTGCTGTCCTGCTCCGGTTGCGGCGACAGGTGCACTGCATGTGAGCCACCGCGTGAGCTCCGGTTCGGTCTCGTGATATCTCCCCTAGGTTTATAACATGGAGCGGGTTTTCCAACTATTGCTAACTGGTGTAGATATGATAGTATGGATCAAATATTCCGACTATTCGGCCAATAAGCTTAATAGAAACGACCAATAAGATTACAGTTTATACTAATTTTGGCAACTTCAGGTCGAAAATATGCCAGTTATCATCAATTACAAATATAGCCTGGGTTAAAGAGAGAGCGAGTCTCACCGATTGACGAACCCAAGTTCATGCGACTAGACACGTGTCGGTGCACCTGCCACTGCCATTGAGGTCAGACAACATTGTCCCGGAAATTACTTGAATTAAAGCGCAAATGCCTCATTACAAACAGCTTGGTGAACAGCCTTGATCGCCAAGACCAGCGCTACTCTTCAGAGCTGGCCGTGTACTTTGAACTCTCTTACCACAAGTTGAGATATATATTCAAAATCAAAGTGTAAATACAAGATGCATTGATGCAAGGTCAGGAAAATCTCTTTTTCTCATATAAAATGGAGATTTCCCATCGTCGAAAGCCAAGAAGAAAATCGTCTTGCCGTGGTTGTGATGTCAAGCCGTTACGCCACGGGCTACTTTTGTCGCCTGTCGGGAAACGAAACGCCAATAGCACGTCGATAAATTCTTGCTGAACTATTTGCGCCCTCGAAAACATGTGTGTTGGGATCTGCCAAGTTCAATTGTTCCGATTTTGTTTTTTGCTTTTTGCGAATTTATATCATGTACAGCTAATCGACGGAGCGAACTTGCTTGAAATCCGTTGAAATGAACGTTCAACACGCTTGTTCCCGCCAAAATATTTATATCCGCCAGTGGCAAGAAGGCATTATTAAAATGCTTTACATTATTCGAAGCGCGTTACTTATAGTATAATACTTATTTTGTTTTAATGTAATGAATATTTGGAATAATAATTTCAGTATTTTCGTCATCATGTACGTCCGTCGGTCCATCCCCGATTTGTCATTACCACCATATCTCAAGAATGGCTATGCCTAGGAATAGCAAACTTATATCACAAATGCGTATGGTCACAGAGCAGAAGCCTATTGAAGGTCAACGAGATTGACCCATATTTTCACAGGTCACCAGGCTAAACTGTCAATTTATTATGAATTGTTTGTTACCACCATATCTCAAGAATGAATATGCCTTGGGATACACATGCATGGGGTCACCAAACAGAAGCCTGTCGAAAATGGGTGAGATCGACCCGCTGTTTTGGGTCACCAGGTCATATTATGGCAATTTGTCACCATTTGATTACGGAAAAATGAATTCCCGAGAGTACCAAACTGGCAAAACACACGGAGTCAAAGTTGTTCCTATTCTCACCTATCGGGTTTTAGCTGTCGTAACTCATGAATGATAATGCCTAGGCCAACTGAACTTAGGCTGGACACACAATGAGGCTTCAACCAAAAATAGCATTGGCGTATTATCATCATTTTTGTACGTACGTAATATGTCTATCTATGTCTATCATTACCACCATGTCTAAAGTATACATGTATGGAAGAGTAACAAACTTCAAGTCACATAGGCATGTGATCATCGTACAGAAACCTTATAAAAATTTGTCAGGTTGACCTATAATTCCATATTTACTACTAAGTTAAACTGTAAACTGTTTGTTCTTCAACAAGGGCCCTATAGTTTAAATCAGTGCACGTAGCTTTGCTCCATTCATCGACCGTCACTGCATTTTACACGTAGTCTTGCGCGGTTGACCTCGTTACCTGTTTGCCTCACTGAAAGGGAAATTCAATCCGAATAACTCCCCAGTATATTTATATGAGAAAAAAGTTCGCTATAACTAGTGTAGTGCTCATTTGTCCCAAACTAGTCTGAGAAAATCGTCTAGAATTGATCTGCATCAATTTTAGAGTCCTAATTATCGACTATTCATTTGGTTACCTTGCAGGATCTGGTTGCATGGATCACAATGGGAGTTCATCACATCCCTCACACCGAAGACTTACCCGTCACACCAACTGTTGGTGGCCATCTTCAATTCTTTCTGCTGCCGTACAACTATTTTACAGAGGACCCAGCCATGGCATCCAGAAATGCTGTTCGCATGGATCTGAAGCAAAAAGACGAGACCGGAGATAAAGGCCAACCGAAAATCAATATCAACCATTACGGTATATCAACTGAAGCTAGGTGTGTAGCGAAACCATCTGACTTCGATTCTCGTGCCGAGAAAGATGCTAACTTAGTTTTCTCTACCGGAAGTGGCTACACTTGAATGGGGAGACTGATACATGTATTGTAGACCGACTTAAAATAGAAACATATAAGAATGGTGATGCCTTAACAGTATATTTTTTTATGAAAATCAGTGAAAGCTTGAATGACGTTTCAGTCGTGATGTCCTGGAAGGTATGGTACTGGCGTTGACAGATGCAAATTATAGCCCAAAAGATGGCGAACTTTTGACCTGATGTTCCCTGTAAAAATTTAACCATGTGTTATTCATTCCTCTTGTACCGATATTATGGATCCGTCATTTAGTCTTGCTGATCAAGAGGCATGCATCCACATTATGCCTCTGACTGAAATACCGAATCGGGGTTTTATTTCGTGCATTATTCATGCGTATACGTCACGCGTCTTGAACCCCGTGACCTACGATACGACCAATTAAACTAAAATGCGCCGACAACACACCAGCGCAGAGAACTTACGTCGTCACATACATGCCAACACCGCAGATGATTGACCGTCACGATATATCTGGACTAGGCCCGGAGTGAAAACGACTAGAGATGGCCGTTGTGCTCAAGATTATATCCTACTTCCAACTAATTAATTGTTGATGAGCCGTCGGATTTTTCTGCCGTTGTCGATTTTTGTATAACTTATTTGCAGCTCCGGTGTGATGAATAAGAATGTTCTGTTGATTAGTGTCCCTTTTCTAATCTTATTCTGTTGCAACCAAAGACGGACACTTGTCCCCAATATGGAGAAAAATGTCCCAGCTCGGTTAGAAGATTGGGGCCGGACATGGCCTCCACACCAGTAATGCTCTTCCGCATTTTTCTATTATACCAAAATGACGGTCAACGATTGATTTATACCAGGAAGTCTAACAGTGTTGGTCATGTTTCGAGGCTTTTTTTTGTTTGTTTGTTTGTTTTTTTGTTGTTGCCACATTCAATCTATACTTGGCATACTTGTCGTTGTAACTTTTACTACATTCACCTGTCGACATCTACGCTCATACTATTCAGCTTGTAGGGACGTCAGTGATACAAGCTGTTTATCAGCGTAGTCGACATCCCAAGTGTCCTGTTAATAAGCATTCTAGCTGTCCTATTTTAGCAGTTTCTAACTTGTTCATTCGCGTTTTCGTTTTCCCAATGTATGACATGTTATCTGGCATGTCTATTCAGTACTTTACCCTAAACCAGGCCTGAATGTTTTTTGCCCCCGGATCACGAAACAATGGGTCTTGGCTCTTCAGCTGTACAAATGGATCGACAGCAGATCACTGCATGATGTATCGACCGCTTTTTTTAATCAAGTATTTTCGTTTTCCTTTGAATCGGAGAGGTGAAGCTTTACACACTGTATCTTTGGATCGAGCTCAGCTGAGAATTATCCGACTTCTAAACCAAATCCCATCTGTGCCACAATATGGTACATGGTTAATTCATCCCGTCATCAAGATCTATCAACAGACTGGATGATAATAACTGTATGTATTTTATACAGGATGTCGAAGTGTAGATACACAGATCAGGCTTGTGTATAAAGCCTTTAGTGTAGAATATTCTTATTGTGGAATTCCTCCATTCAGTGAAAGACTCGATATTCAGTTCCTGGAATTCATCGGTTTGTATTTTATGAAAATAAGATTTCCTTTAATTCACATTGCAGAAAATAGTTGTACATCGCCTTTGTGGAAAATAAAAAAGTAAAACGTATGTTCTGTATTCATGATCGACTGCTGGTATAAGCGTTCCTAACACATGGTGTGAACAATCCTAACACATGGTGTGAACAATCCTAAAACATGGTGTGAGCGATCCTAACACATAGTATGAGCGATACTATTAGAGAAAAAGAGCAAATTCCTGTGATTTGACCTTTCTTTTTTGCATATCATCAATTTCTAGAAAGGGCAAGTGGCGGGAATTTGCCCTTGCTTTCATTCACGACTTCTAGGCCTCTTCCGTCGAAGTCATATGACCTTTGTGCATTAATGGTGTAAACATGATCCGCCGGACGTGTGGCACAGCACATAATACAGGATGTGTTTCCGCTCACATACTCCTCGTTGTATTTCTCCCTGACCGGGAGATAAAATATCAATCCAAATGAACTGAACATATATAAAATGAATTGAGACATGGGGATTTCACCGAATGAAGCGCCTGGGCCTAATAGAGACACGGGGTTTCACACAATGAGTGTACCGAGAACCAGAGGGACTATATCTAAGATTCATAGCGTCTCCCTTCCCTCAACGCTATGCCGACGACAAATACATTTCCCTGTTAGTTGGTAACTCGAACATCTCCATGGCGCACTTATTATTACCTTTGCGCCCTATTGGACCTTCATTAACTTGAGAAAATGGGCCGCCATGAATAAAAATACAGAAATGGCAGACTAATTGGCCCTTGGTCGGTCATATATTAATTACAGACGTTAAAATTATCCCATGGAGCCTCAAAATCACCTGAAATCGAGTGTCAAGAAGATGGGCATTTCCGTCATAATAGACCCCGTGTATACAGGGGATGATGATCATCGATTATGGTATTTTTATTCATGACGGCCCATTTTCTCAAGTTGATGAAGGGCCAATAGGGCGCAAAGGTAATAATAAGTGCGCCATGGAGATGTTCGAGTTACCAACACGGAAATGTATTTGTCGTCGGCATAGCGTTGAGGGAAGGGAGACGCTATGAATCTTAGCTAGAGGGATTACAGAGATGAGGATTATACCGTATGAGACCCGAGTATCCGCACTACAAAAACAAGGGCCGGTGACGGTGCCATTTCATCAACCAAGTCCCACGAACCGTACATCCTAATGTATTACTCGTCTATGAGGATAAAGTCTCCATGATAGAAGACAGTGATGTCTGCGACTCGGACCCTGACACTTTTCACCGTGACGGGTGAATCAAATGTAAATGACTGTTAAGCGGTGAACTTGACGACAACCTCATTCAGTCGGAGAATGTCATTTACGTGCACAGTCGTCCATTCTTCGCTCGTGTTCGGTGTTACCAGGGCCCTTCAGAGGCTTAGATCCCGATCTACAGATGGCCTTCGAGGAAGTGGTGTCTATTGTGGACGAACTAAACTTCGAACCCGGCGCCTGATATTCACGGATAATATGGAGTCCAGTCACCCATCGAGCAATTTTGCTCTCAGGGTATTGTCGTCATCATATACGTCCGTCTGTCCGTCCGTCCAGACTCTGGATTTTGCTTACCACCGTATCTCAAGAATGACTATGCCTAGGAATACCAAACTTACAACACACATGCCTATGGTCACAGAGCAGAGCCCATATTTGCCCAGGTCACCAGATCAAAATCTGTAAATATATCATGAATTGATTGTTACCACCTTATCTCAGGAATGACTGTGCCTAGGTGCACCAATCTTATTTCACATATGTAGATGGTCTTAAAGCAGAAGCCTATCATAGATCGGTGAGATCGACCAATTTTCTTCTGGGTCACTGGGTTAATTTTGTCCATTCATCTTTGGCGGTCAGTACCACCATCTTTCAAGTATGATAAGGTCTAGGCTCACGGAACTTACATTAAAAGTACATCAGGTCATGGACTACAGCAAAAAGTATGTCCCTACTGACCCTACACTGGACACATACTTGGGTTTCAGCCAAAATTATCATTGGAGTATTGTCATCATGTGTGCACGAATGTAATATATCCATCTATGTCTATCATTACTACCATGTCTTAAGGATATACAGGACTACCAAACATAAATCACATGGGCATGGGATCATGGTACAGAAACCTTATGAAAATTAATCATATTGTCTGATTCACTACTAGGCTAAACTGTACGGCAACAGGGGAGAATTTCGCGGCTTTGTTCAAGCATATCTACAAGACAGGTCGCAAAATGTTGTATTTGCCAAACGACGAAGGCACCGAATTCCACAACAGACCCTTCCAACAGTTTCTGAAAGCCCATGTGTTCTAATAATCACACTACAACGGGAGTAGTAAATAAAGGGCAAAACCGGTACTATTTTATACTGTCGAGAGTTATCTCTGTTTTAATGTACGTATTGGGCCATCTCCCCCTGTGTTGACGTAGTTATGGAGTTATCTCCCCTGATTTACCTTGTTAAGAAGTTATTCCCCCTGATTTGACCTACTTTCATATCCTATTCTGCTTCACATGCAAAGGTCCTAAATTGATGATTCTGAGAAATCCTCTTTAACTGTGCATTTCTCTCACCTGTGACCTAAGATTGGGGAGAGTGAGCAGAAATGATCACAACTGAACTACCAAATTGAAGTCAATCCAGTAAGTCACTTTTTAAATTGATGGAGAACCTCTCAATTCGGCGAGAAGAGCGATTTGCACTCGTCGTTATTTGCATAAAAAAAAGATTGATTAGGTTCGACCAATATCTGTATTCGTGAGTAGCACAAATGTTAAGTTGTCTTTCACACTGAATAGTCTAAAAGAGTGTCTATCTGCAAGAATTTTATGGTGATGCCAAAGGAATATCTCTGATTTAAGTTCTATTCATCACGTCGATAGTGCCTACGTTCCTCTGTCATCGTGGTCATGCATAACAAGTAGCAATCTGGGAGAGACTACTAGGAAAAGAATGACGACCACTTGGGGTACCAGAAAAGTGATGTTTTATTTCACATCACATTAATATTAACTAATTTATCATGGAGTTTATGAGGAGAAATTGCATAAATTAAAAATTCGGAAAATCTGACCAAAAAATCTAACAAAATGACGTCACTGTGACGTCATGAAAGCGGCCATCTTGGATTTATTTTACATTTTCTGGTTGAGCTTAACCCAAGGGTATAGTGTGGTAAGTTTCGATCCCCCTAGCTCAAGGGGTAAGAAAAATACCTGAACAGGTCCGAAAGAGCCCAGGCCAGATAGGGTTAAGTCATTCACTGCAGATTAGATTGCTGATACATGTGCTGGGCGCTGGCTGTTAGACATTATTTCATCGTTTCTGTATAGTCTGAAGTTTCGCATGTCATATCGCGAATCTGGTTCGAAAGGGTTATTTCTTGTCTACGAGAGTACACAAATATCAGCTACTTGAAGATCAGGATCTGCAGCACAGTCTTGGTAATGTTTGTGGAGTGACCGTGCATTCTCGTAAGCAATTGCTTAAACTGTCCAAAGTGAGAGTAAATGGGGATGTGATGTAAGGCTTATACAGCTGTAGTTTTCACTTTGAGAGAAATCATATCTTTGTTAAGGTTTAGAATATTAAGTCCCTATAAGCTGGTTACTCGAATGAGACTAACATAATTAGCATGTTGAAAGAATGGCTTACGGATTTTTGAGCTTGTAACAGCAAAATCTACCACAACGTTATTGAGGGTATCTCTTTTTGCCCTATGCATGGTCTTGGCAGCTGATGGTCTTATCGGAAATTGTGTTGGTCGGTATTCTTCCCATTTCTTTCGGCTTTAATTTGCCAACTAAAAGGAAGGATAGGTATCCAGGTTTTGCCAATGTCAAATGTGTGAAGATGCTGGTTTTGTTGTCTTGTTTGCTGTTCAACTCTATGGGATTCAAACATCCACACGACTCCTGTGATGGGTTTTCCTGTTGGGATATACCAATATGCTTGATTACACTAGAAGCTCCATTCGTAAAACCGTCAGCTGTGTTGATGTTGAGACAAACCTCAAAGTTCAGGTCAACACTTGAGTCGGAGTTGAGTGTGAAGCTTCATAGTTTGAGATGAGTTGTCAGGGATGTTTCTCTTGATTCTTGCTGGAACGTCTGATGAGACATCTCCAACAACAAACTTCATTCCAGATGGCAACTCCACTTTTCCAAGAAGAGGTGTGGAGCATACGTCGGGTACTGTGGGTGGAAATTGTGCACTCTAGTCTTCAAAGGGGTAATGTCTTCGTGTGTTTGTTACCCTATTCACGAAGTCTGTTTAGCAGTTCGGCAAATAGAATAGAATCCTTCTGACGCATGATTTCTGTGAGTTCATACATCTTAAAAGGTTTCTGTCACAAATTTGTAGTAAGAGTATTTGTTCCCTGAACATCACTGCTGAAGACATCCAAGACTGGTTTGAGCTGGAAAAGGTCTCCAAAGCATATCGGTGAAATACCACCGAAATCTTCAGAGGAGCCTCTGATGTCCTGCGTTCTTCTATGTATCAGGGTGAAGGGTCGAATGCTACCATTGGGATTTCACCACGATCACTTCGCAACGTGTTCAACTTGCCTGAATTTAGAGAGTCAGTGTTCAGTCTTTGGTCTGGCAATACTTTGAATGCTGACTGGATGATGTTTCCAGATACAATGAACACAACCTTTCGAGTTGGTGCAATACAAGAACATGGCGAGTGGTGAAATCAGTACCTGGGAAAGAATCAAAATATTTCATGGTTTGACAGTCAGAAGTCTTGCCTTGTCTTACTTCTGCCTACTTCCGCACCGCCATTTACGAAAGCATAGGGAGGCTCTTTGGAGGTCTTGGTCTGGCGGAGTACATGTATGTCCGTGAATAATTCACTTTGTTTATGATTTGGGGATCATATCAATTCTCTCTGGTTATCATCAGACATCTCATGGAATGGTATTATTTCTGACTTGTCAGCACCAATGTCCGGTCCGATGTCATAGTCCTGGAGGACAGTGTGTGGATCACTTGGTTACAACTCCTTGTCTTGGTTAAATCGATCTAGATGCTCTGTGTCTGGTGCGCGAATATCCCACTGTTCTTGCATGTCATCAGCAACTCATTTTTCTGCTAAATCTACTTGAGTGGCATGTGCGTTTTTGTATGAGGTGAACCATCTGGTTGTGTGTCTTCATTTCTTTGCTCTTCAAGTTCTGGGGTGTCATGAATATTTGTAGATCTTGGTATGTTGATGTCCTGGATATGTCATATTAGGATGCCCAATCAGTTAAGCTTCTTCAAGATTCTTGGGTCGGGCAGTGTATCTAGCGATCAAACCTCCCATGCCAATATCCTCAGAATCATCTTCAAGCTCTTCTATATGTTCATGAGCTTCAGCAAAGATGTTCTTTCGGATGCTGGAGAGATTTGAATACAGATAACTTGCCTTGAAGAATGACAAAATGGGACTTGTGAACAAATATCTACTGCTTCTAAGGCAGAAATTTCGACATTATTGTTGCGAATCAGGCAGACTTGTCCTCTGATCTAAAACCTTTTCCCCTTGTTGCTTTGCATGCTCTCTCTAGCAGCAGGTTCATTCCTCTCTGGGATTTGGATATATAACCAACAACATATTGGACACAGGCAAGCAAATAGACAAGATGGTATGTATGCATTGACTCGGATTTCATTTGGTGAACGGTAGAGGAAAATCTGTTGAAGATGATACTGATGATCTGAGGGCCATGATGTATGCATCTTCTGTCATATTTAGTCTGGATGGGAAAAAGTCAAAAGACGTCAAAAGTAATGTCTTCACCATATTCTATCTCATTGTAGAGTTCTAGAATGGTTTTGTAGTCTTCGTGGTACGGGTCTTTGTTGGGTATTTCCCCGATGGGTGAAAGGATTGTCGTTTGCCTCATTGCGGGTTGTGGGTAATTGAATTTGCATTTATTGCCACGCTTTATTCTGGTATTCTCGGTTCTGAATGTGAGATGCCGGGGGAAGCTTTGCTCCAGTCATATAGTTGCTCCTTAGCCACCAGACGCCGTCAATTTTTTCCGCCTGAGGCCTCTTGCATATCATTCCAATTTGACAGGTACGAGAATGGCTGTGAATTTGCAAGTATGCATGGTCGTGAGTCGAAGCACAGGAAAATACTTTGTCTAATGAAGACAACATGAGATTTGTCATCATTCTCATCATACTTTGGAGCTCCATTTACCCACGCCAACTGCGGCCAACATATAGACATGTAGTGATCTCGTGTTGGTACTGGTAAAAGTGATCACGGAGTGCACCTCCAAGAGGATGCAAGTTACTATTCAGCAACTTGAGAAGCAGTTGTACAGAATGATGGAAATATCCGGATGTGGTGACTGGATCGCTTCGGATCACCTTGCCAAGTTAGAGATTCAGCCTGTTGATCATTAAGTTCAACTTAATTGAGAGATGAGATCTTCATAAGGTGAGTCCACCGGGTCTATGGAGCTGAAAAACTCATGAAAAATGTAGCTGGTCCCAGAAATTTTATCGTGGTGAAAAGATTCTTCTTGGCTTGATCAAAGTATGTCAACGTAATTCAGTTAATAACAAGTATAGATTTGCTTTTTTGATATGATAACTCGAAGAAATAAGTAGAAATAATAATAAATAATTATTATCCCTTTCCATCAAGTGCAATCGTCGTTTTCGTTAACACTTTGAGACAATTCCAATGATTCTGACCTCCGAAAAGGGCAACCTCCCCTTCTGCCGGTCAATCGACCCTGCTCTCATTCACTCTTCCAGGGAGAAAAAACGCCCTGGCATTCTTCACACAGTGGGTAATCACCAAGCTTTGGCAGAGATTAAAAGTGCGAGATTATCCGAACTGCTCTATTCCACAATAACTTAAATTAACCAGAATTAATCAACTGCAGCGCGTATGGGGAATTCGGCGGACAACATACAATAGGTGACTACCATTAATTAAATAAATGTTCATCTCTTTACAACAATAACAGCCATACATCGAAGCAAACGGTCGTTTGTTTGAAAATAAATCACCAATGTTTGTTTTCGAAAACAATTAATGCTCACGCACATTCACATCTGCAAAATTGAATATCTTAACTATTTAGGATGCTGATAAAGACTGTTTGGCTGGCAAGATTAAGGTTTTGTGAATTGATGTTTTGGTACAGGGCTGTATGTAAAGTGAATGAGGACAGGGTCGATCGACTGGCAGAACAGGAGATAACCCTGTTTGGAGATTGCCATGATTCATCGGTTTAAAATTTATGTAATTCAACTGCTGACAACTGCCGACGATCTGCGACTTCACATAGTGTTGAAGGAAGGCTGGTGGTGGCCATTGCAATCCACCTAGTCTAAGTGATCATTGGATACTTCAAGCTTTATGGACTTCTGCTATTATCATAATTGTTAACTTACTAACACAATCACAACAATTGAAGTATGTATTCCCACTTGTTAAACTAACCTCTTGCTCCATATCACTTTAATTATAGATATCTATTATGTTTCATTGTATTTCCTTCTAACCCCCAGTTTCACGAAGCTTGTTAAATGGTCATGTATATCCCAAAATCTTGCTACTACACTAACTACTTAGGCTACAGTTTACACAAAGTCGTCTTGTTGAATTATCTGGAATTATATAAAGCTATGATGATTATGGCCGAAGCCGTCGAAATTGTATTTTGAAAATTAGCACACGCACGCAGAAAGCACACCTTGCAAACTGTCAAAGGTGCTCTTACTACTACTGCCAATTAATCCAGGAAAATGCAACTATTCCGCACCTACTGCTACCGTAAATGTGATGGCACATCTCAAATCAGAAGGGCAGTTTTAAAGAATTGATTCAGTGAACCTGATCATAATACTAAAATGGTTGTTACTTTTAAAGTGTTTCTTGTTATTAATGTAATTGTTAGACATTGGACTATTTGAGTTATTAACATTCATTTTTGCAGAAACATAAATGTTCTACATCTTACTCTCCTATCATTCATTCCATTGTAGTTCTTTCTTAAACCTAAATTCAGTCACGTTATAGTGGTTTCGTCATGTAACACAGATCTTTCGTTCGATAGCAAAATTAAACATGAAGGGAAGGGAATGAAAAGGTGTATTTCCAGCGTATCATTCTATCTTGTTATATTTATATGTACATTCTAACAGTATCATTGTAAACCAGATGAAAATGTTCTCCTCTCTTGGGAATGCATTAACCCCCTAACACGTAATAACCATGTTTAATATTCAATCTGACAAAATACTGCCCTCGATCTACTATCAAAAAATTGCATCTGGCATCAACATGACATCCTCGCATCTATAATCCTTAAAAGTTTCCTTGAAGTGATCATAGTGTGACTGAATAATGCAAGAACGAGGAAAAGCCAAAGGTCCACGTCTCCGACAACAGTTTCAGCAACAACTACAGCAAAAGTTCAGGTAATCAGCTAATATATGTATGTACATCGTATTGTTATGTATATTTCTCTCACAACGCAATATACAAGGTAAAAGTCGCAATTATCAACATCATTGTACCGGTCATGCTCACAAAATTATGACCAAGAATACCAGTACTGCACTCTAAAATTTTGGTTATCCACATTCCTGCAACTGCGTTTGTACTTGCTTGATGAGATCATATGACCGGTGTTATCAAATATTACCACCCAGTTTTTCCATAGGTTTAATACCGTCATAAAGCTTTATTCAACGAAACCAGGCTTTCTTCTCTCCACTGAGCAATGCACAATCTGTTTCATCTACATTATCACCATTTCTTATACATTCACAGGATTGCAGCAGCAATCATCCTATCTTTTTGTCCCCCGCCGCAACGCGGCCGGGGACTTTAAAATGGGTCTTGCTTCTTTGTGTCCGTGGATGTCTGTGTGTCCGTCCATGTCTGTTCGAAGCGATAACTTCCTAACGCTTTGTTGGATTCTTCCGAAATTCGGAATATGCATTCCTTGCGGCAAGACGCCAGTCCGTATTGCATTTCAGCAACATCTGCCTGAAGGTGGCGCCACTAGTTCTTGCTTCTTTGCGTCCGTGGATGTCCGTGTGTCCGTCCATGTCTGTTCGAAGCGATAACTTCCTAACGCTTTGTTGGATTCTTCCGAAATTCGGAATATGCATTCCTTGCGGCAAGACGCCAGTCCGTATTGCATTTCAGCAACATCTGCCTGAAGGTGGCGCCACTAGTTCTTGCTTCTTTGCGTCCGTGGATGTCCGTGTGTCCGTCCATGTCTGTTCGAAGCGATAACTTCCTAACGCTTTGTTGGATTCTTCCGAAATTCGGAATATGCATTCCTTGCGGCAAGACGCCAGTCCGTATTGCATTTCAGCAACATCTGCCTGAAGGTGGCGCCACTAGTTCTTGCTTCTTTGCGTCCGTGGATGTCCGTGTGTCCGTCCATGTCTGTTCGAAGCGATAACTTCCTAACGCTTTGTTGGATTCTTCCGAAATTCGGAATATGCATTCCTTGCGGCAAGACGCCAGTCCGTATTGCATTTCAGCAACATCTGCCTGAAGGTGGCGCCACTAGTTCTTGCTTCTTTGCGTATGTGGATGTCCGTGTACGTCCGTGCATGTCTGTTCGAAGCGATAACTTTCTAACGCTTAGTTGGATTCTTCCGAAATTCGGCATACGCATTCCTTGCGACAAGACACCAGTCCGTATTGCATTTCAGCAGCATCTGCTTGAAGGTGGCGCCACTAGTTCTTGCTTCTTCGTATCCGTGAATGTCCGTGTACGTCTGTTCGAAGTGATAACTTCCTAATGCTTTGTTGGATTCTTCCGAAATTCGGAATATGTTTACCTTGCGACAAGATGCCAGTCTGTATTACATCTCAGCAACATCTGCCTGAAGGTGGCGCCACTGGTTCTTACTTCTTTGTGTCCGTGGATGTTCGTGTACGTCCGTGCATGTCTGTTCGAAGCGATAACTTTCTAACGCTTTGTTGGATTCTTCCGAAATTCGGCATTCGCATTCCTTGCGACAAGAGGCCAGTCCGTATTGCATTTCAGCAACATCTGCCTGAAGGTGACGCCACTAGTTCTTGCTTCTTTGCATCCGTGGATGTCCGTGTACATGTACGTCTGTTCGAAGCGATAACTTCCTAAAGTTTTGTTGGATTCTTCCAAAATTATAATACGCATTCCTTGTGACAAGACGCCAGTCCGTATTACATTTCAGCAACATCTGCCTGAAGGTAGCGCCACTGGTTCTTGCTTCTTTGAGTCCGTGGATGTCTGTTCGAAGCGATAACTTCCTAACGCTCTGTTGGATTCTTCCGAAATTCAGCATTCGCATTCCTTGCGACAAGAGGCCAGTCCGTATTGCATTTCAGCAACATCGGCCTGAAGGTGGCACCACTGGGTCAAAATAGATTTTTTTTTCCGTGTACATCTGTTCGAAGCGATAACTTCCTAATGCTGTGTTGGGTTATTCCGAAATTCGGAATACGCATTCCTTGCAACAGGACGCCAGTCCGTATTGCATTTCAGCAACATCTGCCTGAAGGTGGCGCCACTAGTTCTTGCTTCTTTGCATCCGTGGATGTCCGTGTACATGCACGTCTGTTCGAAGCGATAACTTCCTAAAGTTTTGTTGGATTCTTCCAAAATTATAATACGCATTCCTTGTGACAAGACGCCAGTCCGTATTACATTTCAGCAACATCTGCCTGAAGGTAGCGCCACTGGTTCTTGCTTCTTTGAGTCCGTGGATGTTCGTGTACGTCCGTGCATGTCTGTTCGAAGCGATAACTTCCTAACGCTCTGTTGGATTCTTCCGAAATTCAGCATTCGCATTCCTTGCGACAAGAGGCCAGTCCGTATTGCATTTCAGCAACATCGGCCTGAAGGTGGCGCCACTGGGTCAAAATAGATTTTTTTCCGTGTACATCTGTTCGAAGCGATAACTTCCTAATGCTGTGTTGGGTTATTCCGAAATTCGGAATACGCATTCCTTGCAACAGGACGCCAGTCCGTATTGCATTTCAGCAACATCTGCCTGAAGCTGGCACCACTGAGTTTCTCTTCTTCTTGTCCGTTCCAGTCAAAATGGGCCTTCAATTTTGCTATATGAAATCATTCTATTCCACATCATATGATTTACCCTAAAGCTTTTGCATGAACCATATTTTATTTCAGAAGTATAATGTGAAATAACTGGCGGGGAAATCCCCGCAGTACTGAAACCCTGATTTTTGAATTTCATGTCATCTTAAACGAAGGACAACATTCCCTTCAATTTTGCTAACAAATAATTGTATTGCACATCATAGGATTTACCCTGAAGCTTCTGCACGAATCATTTGTCTACACACGTATATTACTATATTAATTACAACTGTGTTCCTAATGTTTGGGTGCACACTGTGCATATGATCAATTTCCTGAATTGAACTGAATTCAACCTTGCTGGTCTTCAGACTGACAGATGATGGCATGCAGTTGTCAGTGCAGTTGTTCATGTACAGGGAGCTTTCTATGAATGAGTTGCAACCCCAAAGGCTTAAAATTTATCAGACACAGACCCATGTTTTTATCCCTCGGCCATTTTTGGCCATGGGGTATTGTCATCATCTTGTACGTCCGTCTGTCCGTACGTCCGTTCGTGAGCGAGATAGCCGGAAAACTGTTTCGCTGATGAATTCCAAATTTGGTATGCTTATTTGCCTAGTCAAGGACCAGAAACCTATAGAATTGGGACCTGATTGGGTGGGAACCTTAGCAGCCATCTTTAATTTCATGCAAAATGGGTAATGATCCATATCTCGGAAACCATTCAACTGTTCAATACGAAATTTGATATACATCATCGATACATCAAGCAACTTTCAACGAATTACCAAACAGGCTTTTCTGATTAGCTGGGAACCCTGGATGCCATCTTTAATTCATACGAAACCGATAATGATAGCATACATATCTCGGTTACCATTCAATTGTTTTATATGAAGGTAGATATATATCATCAATACATCCAGATACTTTGAATTGGGACCTGATTGACTGAAAACCTTTGGTGGCCATCTTTAATTTAGGCAAAATCATTAATGATCTATCTCTGATTCCGTTGGAGTGCTCAGTGGAAAATTTGGTATACATCATTGATGCGTCAAGAGACTTACGATGAATGACAGATCTGGTTGCTCTGATTGGGCGGAAATCTTGGCGGCCATCTTTAATTTATTCAGAATCTTTAATGATGTTTATCTGTGATACCATTCAAATGTTCTATACGAAACTTGATTTACAGCATCGATGTATGAAGAGACTTGCATTAATGAATAACCACATTAGTTCCTCTGAGTGATGGGAAGGATGGGCAACCATCTTTAATTTATGTAAAATCCTTAATGATCTCTATCTCTGAAACTGTTCAAATGCTCAATGTAAAATTTGATATACATTATCGATGCATCATCTCGGTTACTTCTACCATTCTACACGATGTGCCTAGGATACAGTACTATACTATACCCAATTTTTTGTAATTCAACATCGCAGAAAACCACCATCGATTGCGTTTTCAATGGTAAAAGGGTTAGGAAAGAACTAAAAATACACTTCAATGCAGAGTGATTTTGATTGACGCCAGAAATCGCTCAGAACGCTTCTTCGGCGATCTAGACCCCAGCAGCATCTGGGGCCTGGGTGGTCCCTGGATCCTCACCTAAAGTACAATGATAGTGGCCGTACCACTTTGAATTTGCTTCCGACGCCCCTGTATTAACAGACAGTGTCAACGTACTGTTCCAGCTGTCTCCCGTTCAGTGATTGGTCATTCGACCCCGCCATTTTAAACTAATACGAGCATTTTCATTGGATCACTATTAGATAAGACCCACCCCAATCTTCATACACAACCACGTGACTGTCTCAGTTGACTGATGACATAGCGCGGCCTCGTTTTTGATTTCAAAATCTGCCGTCTAACTGGGAAAATGTTGTTGCTGCTGCATCAGCCGATCATTAGCCCGGCCCCTGTAGAGGATACTATAGGCTAATACATGTAGGCTACCATGCCATGAGATGATGCTTGGGATTGCATTTCGATCACTTGCACCTACAGGTGGCGACAACTGATGGCAATTTAAAATTTGGTTTCCGGGCAGTAGGTTGAGGATGCCTTCAGCTTCTCGTCAAATTTGGTTTGCAGATAATGCCTTGAGATGTCACTTGGAGATGCTTCTCGGTGCTTCACTGCATGGAAACTATATCACAGAAGCAATCAACTTTCAGTTTATCTTAAAACTTGGCAAGGCAGAAAGACCCTTCCACATCCATTGCCTATGAAGCAGCAGTTGCCTCCCTCATGTATATCCCCTAAGACCAACAATGCTAAAAAATATTGCTGCCATTTCGGCGGGGGACCTAGCATCCTCTGGCTGCTTGTTCTTATAAACATACACTGCATTCCTTCTTTCTTCAGACAAGATAATCACAGGAAACAGGAACACAAGTCCCCAGAGGTACAAAACCATGGAGGTTCATTGTAGACAGAACACCGAAGACAACAGTTCATTAACACTGGCCCAGTACGTAGACAACGAAGGTATCAGCACCAGAAATCCCACAAACAAGGAAAGATGCAAATTCAATACAGACAAAACAACAACGGGCGTTCCCACAAAGAGCACTCAGGTTTGGATATTGAGGAAACAACAACAGACATTCTCCCTGACATGAACCCGTGGAGATTCAATACAGAGAACACATAAAACAGCAACTGAACTTCCTACCGACAGGCATGCCTCCTCTTACAACACTAACACAACAGATATTCCATGGGGAATGGGATACTTCTCCCATGTTTAAGTTGAATTCTGTTACATTTCCCCAGATAAGTGACAAAAGAATATCTTTTACCAGTTTAACTCTAACACGTCACTTGTCCATTCCTACATGAGATTTCTATAATTGCGTTTCAAGTATATATATAAGTGAGTGAGTGAGTAAATATGATTTAACGTCGCTTTCAACACTATTCCCCTCCTATCACAACGTTTGGTTCCTATTCCTTTTCACATCCGGTAACCCCACGGGTGCTCCAGATAGTCGCCTCTTACGACAAGCTCCCTGAGGGGCTGAGGACTATTCTTATATATAACACCCGTTTCTGTGCACATGAACTTGCAGGATGTACACGAAGAATCATTTTGCCCCGATGATGTCTTGGTAGAGGATCTTGTCACCCAGCTGTGGAGAGTGCAATTTGACGCAACACATGGACTATGTACACTATCATTTTTATATTGAGTCTGTCTCGCTAAGCAAAAACAAATCCCAGAAAAAGTCCCAATTGGCAGAAACTGTGTACAAATCCACTACTGTGTTGGTCATTACCTGGAGTCCAGTCAGCAAGATGGAAAGGTGTTTCTTAACGACAGCCTCCACAGTACAGCACGCCTTCCACTCGGATTGAACAGTTTAAAGTTTTTTACCATACTGATTCTCCAGAAGAGATCCAATATTCTCACCGCGGTGAAAAGTGTTTTACACCACGGTGGAAAGTATTTCCCATAGCGGTGGAAAGTATTTCCCACCGCAGTGGAAAGTATTTCTCACTGCAGTGGAAAGTATTTCCCACCGCGGTGGAAAGTACTTTTCACTGCGGTAATAAATATTTCCCACCGCGGTCGAAAATATTTTCCACCGCGGTGGAAATTATTTCACAATTTTTCTCATTTCTCGATGTTTTCGAAGGAAAACACAGAAAATTCGAACAAGTTGATGCAGAGTAAACGGATTTTTGTGGCTTCCCGAATAATCTACAACCTTTCATTGACATGATTGATATAAACATTACATTACATAAACAAGTTGAACACAATACAAAACATTCAGAAATATTAGAACATGGCTAACCTTTTTATTGCGAACGGAACGATAAGCAGAAGAACGCTGAATGAAAACTGGTGCACGATCTTCAACGGAAGAGAATGGAGAATGATGTTAAATGAATGGAACGAACCAGAAGGGAACGCAAAAGCCAAAAAATAATTGGATAGAACAAGAAGAACGAAATTTGGTCTGCATTTACCTGCATGGAATGCATTCTTGGATACACGTCAACACAGTTTCTAACATTACATTCACTCTCGTCAAATTCTCTCGGCCACTTCATATTTCCTGTCATCAAACGGTATAACCTGTATAATGCACTAACCAAAACCTCAAGAATGATAGCCAGTTCAGTTCAGTCATGTCTCTCGGAAGCAGCGGTGTAGTTAACCGTCAGTATCAGTTTACCCAAGCTTCAAGCTTCTCTGAAGCATTGATTTACTTAACACAGTGTGCAGTATTAGTTTTCCCTAGTTTCTCTGAAACATCCTTTCAACTAACACAGCTTCAGTATGTTCAACTTCTCTGAAGCATCAGCTCAGTTCAACTAAGCTTCTCTGAAGCATCAGTTCGGTTAACACATTGTTTCAGCACTGTGACTCAAGTCACTCAAAAGCATCAGTTTGGTTAACACATTGTTTCAGCACTGTGACTCAGTCACCCAAGCATCAGTTTAGTTAACACATTCGGTAATCGGTAGATAAAACTTCATGCTGATGTTTCTTACTCGTCCCCTCTCATCCTGATTGCATTATATTCCTGCAGCAATCTGCCTGTCTATCTTCTCCTGCAGCATTCCATCCAGCCTCCTTTGTCTGATGACAACCAAACCATAGGACAGGAGACCCATTACCATGGTGACTGCCTCAAATATCCAGAACTTCCTCTCTTCCATCCAGGGAAACATACTAGGGCACCTGAAAAAAGAGAATAAATACCAGTTACAGAGGTATAAATTACTAAGATTACCATCTTACAAGTCCTATAGTTTTAAGGTTTGATTTGTTCAAAGTTGCTTGCCCACAGCAGCTTTAACTTGTCCCATCCAACATGTGCGTTGACAACATGGTGAGTACTGCAGAAAACTAGTCATTCTTGAGATACGGTGGTAACAATCAATTCATGATAAATTGACTGTGTTTGACCAGACGATAAAAATATGGGTCAATCTTTCTGATTTTCAATATGCTTAGAACTGTTATGTGACCACATGCATGTGTGATGTCAGTTTGAAGTATCTAGCCCCTCAAGGGGGTGAAAATAACCTTATGAAACTATGTGATGAGATTCCCTCTGAAATCTTCACCTTAAATTTTGCAAATATATTCTCAGTTTCTATTCAACATGTTCAAAAGCCGAGGTGAACTAGGAGATTCCCTAGTAGTATTGATATATTTAATTCCCTGATCCGCTATTGGGCAAGACTAGCTTCTTTGAATGACGATGATCTCTTAGCTGTATATATGCTTGCGGCGGGCTATATGCCCTACCAAATATCATTTCTTCATTATCATTATAAAGCTAGTTGCACACATTGCAACACCGAGAGAGAAGGTTGGTCATCACAGGGACAATCCACTGTTGTAATACCTATGGGTCGTCATTAGCATGATTAGGTAGAGCATTGATGCGATAAGCCGGGGTCGTGGGTTTGAATCCCACTGACGACGAATTTATTCTTTCTCTCTCAAAAATCATTTCATATGTACATGTATATAGCTCAGTGGCGGGCTATACGCCATACCCAATATCACTTCTTCATAGTCTTTATAGTCTGACATACCAGACCCTAAATCTCAAATAATAACAGCGACAACAACATTCAAATCATATCTTTACAAAGTCAAACGTTGTACATACCGGTACATGTTTTTCTCTTTTTGGCTACTCGTTCCATATGTGAACTATGGGCTGGCTCATTGGACTTCTACTATCATGACAGCATGAACTCGAAAACATGAGCTTGATATGCCTCTGACATGCTGATACAACCACAGTATGAACATGATGAACTGAACAATCCACTGTTCAGGGTATCCAATAAAATTTGTAAACATATGGTGCAGCGAATAAATAATTCTTTACAAAGAAATTTAACGAACTGTACCCACCCTCTGGTAACTTTTGTGCCATCCTGGCACAGAATAACTTCTTTAAATCCGGTCTCCTGACAATACATCTTCTCCTCTTCCTGTCAATGGATGAAACGAAACATATGAACAAGAATATTGGACTGACATAAATTGTAGTCGTACATGTATTCTAGACATGCTAGAGGAAATGAAGTTTTTTTATTATTTATATTTTGTTCTCTAATTTAGACACATCAAAATTCGGGCACAATGTTTAATGTGATACAACATGCCAAATTAAAGCTCCATCATTTTCACCCGTCTTGTCCTGTAATCCTGCATTAACAAATAAATTCCTGTTGTACACCTATTACATGCCAGGTGATGCCCAATTGTGATATGAGCCATGTCTGATTTCCAGGTGATTGAATGGCATTCTTTTGATTCCCACACTGTCATTTAGTTGGTATTGATAGACAATGCATGGGCATGACAGAAAGAGAAAAGGTCATCAGGTTTGACAGCTATAGTCAGGTGGTGTAGCGAAACAATCGTGATCGAATGGGCCAAAACATCAAACTTGGTACATACATTTGTGTACATTAGGGATACAGAACAAAGAACGGGTGCCCACTGACCCTTTGTTTGGGCTCTGTGAAGCCTTCTAGCCCCTAAAAGGATAGAAGCAGAAATGTAATCGTTGAAAGAATAGCTGATTTCCATTATCTTCGAGGCTACAATGTAGGAAGCTGAAACAAATTGCCACAGTATCTCTCTGCTTCAAGCACCATCAGAAAGTGTAACAAAATCCAAGATGGGGGCTGTGATGACGTCACAGTGACTTCACATTCAAACGAGAGCCACCAGAAGATAGTGTATCCACCCGGCCCCAGTGTTATTAAACTGGGAAGGCAGAAAACAGCTGCATTTCTGTGTGTAGGAAATCAGTGAAAAAGGACATGCATGTCTCCAGACTGCCTATAATATACACCAAGTATCATGTGAACCGCATCGAAAGTTGTCAGAGTTGAATCGACAAGATATCATTTGATCTACAGTATTTTGAACAGTAATTAAGGGCAATAACTCAGTAATGAAATATTCTCTGTCAACAAAAAGAGCACATGCACATCTCCAGACTGTGCTGATAACATCCACCAAGTATTATGTGAATATGTAGATGTGTTAACAAGATATCATTTAATCTACAGTATTTTGAACTCTAAAGGACAATAACTCCGTAAGGAAAAACCATAGATCTGTAAACGGGTAGATCACATGTTCAACTCTGGACTGCTGATAATATTCACCAAGTATTACCGGTATGTGAATCATATCACAAGCGTATGAGCAGATGCGTTGACAAGATATCATTTAATCTACAGTGCTGTGAACTGTAAAGGGCAATAACTCTTTAAAGGGAACGTAAACTCTGGTGAAACTTGCATGGCCAGTTAAAGCTTTTTCCTCATAGAATCCAAATCGTTTATCAGATATTTTTTTACAATTTTTTCAAAGCAGTACTAAACGTCTTAACTTCGTTACACTGGACGAACATAGAGGCCTCCATGTTCGAAGAATCGTGACGTCAGTGGACACTAGTTCTTCTGCCTCTGGAGGTAAAAACGCGTCAATTTGCAGAGGTGCAGTATTCGAGACCGTAGCTTACAAACATGAACGAGGATGACAGTGCGACGTGTCGGGATTACCTGGTACATTGTGACAGCCAAATGCAGAGCAGCCCGGCATCGTAGAATATCTGTTAGAATCAGGCTGTATTCTACATCAAAGCTAATCGATAACATTGCCTCTGTTAGTCAGGGAACGGATGAGTGCATGAAAACGACCATATTCGGCCATGTTATCTCGACACAGAGAATGTCCGATGACGTAGGAGATTATCGGCACAACTGAATTTTACGCTTTCCCATTGGATAAAAATCCTGCCCAAAACAAACATGGCGGCGCCCCCAAGAAATTCCAAATCACGGTATTTTCTATGTTTGCGTCTGTCTCATTCATTGGAAAAAAATGAGAAAAAATATTTGTCACGATTTTTTAAATCTATCGGGATTGTTGTATAATTCCCGCGGTGTTTTACCGCAGAGTTTACGTTCCCTTTAAGGAACATCCTTCATCAATGGGAAGAGCACATGTGCATCTCCAGACTGCTGATAATATCCATCAATTCTCTATGAACCATACCGAAAGTCTAGTAGAAGTTGCATTGACAAGATGACACTAATTAATCTACAGTATTTTGAACTATAAAGGACAAGAACTCAGTAAAGAAAATCCTCCATCAAACATGTCAAAGGGAAGAGCACATGCACATCTTCAGACTGTGCCGATAATATTTACCAAGTATCAGGTGAGCCATATCAAAAGTGTACACAATGTAGGAGGACATGCGTTGACAAGATAATATAATTTAATCTACGGTATTTTGAATTGTAAAGGGCAATAACTCAGTAAGGGAATATCCACCGTCAACGGGATGAGCACAGGCGCATCTTCATACTGTGATGGTAATATCCACCAAGTATTGTGTTAAACAACGCTTAAACAATGAAATCAAATTGTGTATTGAATTAGTTCACTGCCTGGCATCATCAAAGCTTATTTGCATATGATACCAGACCAAACAAACCTTTGAAGTGCAATCTCAGCAACCAAATGTTAGGAATATTTTTTCATGAAATAAATATTAAAATTTTCAAAAAATATGTTACAACAACATATACATGTATATGTCTCACTTCGAACATTTCCATTTGAATTCCCCTTTAAACTTAACTGATCTTGCCCCTCCCCCCCCCCAAACATCACATTGAACTTTTCTCTGGTGCTCCAAAACTGAAATAAAAAAATGTTCAGAAAATTTGTGAAATAAATTATCCATAAAGTGGCATATTATTAGAATGCGATGACACTGTGACGCCCTTAGAGCTGCCAACTTGGATTTTGTTGCATTGCCTGATAGTGCTTGGACCAGAGAACTAGTGTAGCAAGTGTCAGTTTCCTAGCCTGAAGGAACTGAAATAAAGGTACGGGGAAGCTACATGTGCATGTAACTATATATTCTTTCAACGAAAAAATATATTTCCCCTCAGATGCCCATTTCTGCGCAGAACTACACGTACGGTACATGATGTAGGAACTCAGAACTGTTCCACTGGATATGTCTGGTTTCAAATGGAGTGTTCAGCCTTTTGACACCCTCTAGATTGGTTTCAAATGCACAACAGAAAAAGTGTTCTCAGCTTCTCTATTATTATGGTCTAACCACATACAGAAATCCCCTCACCAGTTCCAAGCTGGAGCATTCTGAACAACTCTCTGCTATACTTTCCTTTCCGGATTTGCAAGTCTCATTGTTAGATTCTGAAAATATAAAACATTCATAACGATTAAATGGATAACTCTTGTGTTGGTAATATCAGAAGCTCATGAAAGTAACATGTAACTTTAGGTTTATGGAGATCACTGGTTTAATATACTTTTTATTTCTTGATGTCCTGCGGTCTTTCATACTTTTATCAGATAGAGCAGAAGAAATGGCTCCGCTGTTCAGACCATAGTCATAGACAGTATGGCAACATGAAAGGTTTATAAAAGGTTATATTTAACATTGTACATTGAATTGATTGAGTATTGGGTATTTAAAACATCTGTTATTTGGGAGTTGAAAAGAAATAACTTGACAGTTTACATCATTTTTGACAAAGAAATGAAATTGTTTCACACCATATAATAGTTTACATGTGGTTCTGAAATGTAAATACAGTATGAAATATGATAAATAGCGGCTGTATGATATCTATAGTTCATGTTACAAGCTAAGGTTGCCGATACAATACTATGCACAGGGCTCGAAATTGCCACAAACCCGGCAGCCCGTGGCTGGTGAATTCAGAACTTGTCTGGTTGAATATAGTTCTAAAGCTAGCTAACCAGCCCGACTGGCTGGTTATAATTAAAGAATTTCACCTTTGTATAATGAAATATACCAGCCCGATGGTCTGGTAAAGTTTTATGGTAAATTCATGCCCTGATGCAGCTACAACTACTCTTACGCGAGTGTCATCCAATCCCGAGAACTCTTCAAGGGGACATTTACCAAATGACATGCCCAAGTCAACTATTTGTCGAGTCTGATGTCCATGATGTCATTGAAATCCTTCTTCAGTTATCTCTACAAGCTCAGAATGGCTGGATTTGAGGTCAAGGCCACGGTGCTGGCCATATTGGATTAGTCAGATGGGTGAAAAACAATCCCAGCCAACCTCTCACTTATACCAAACCACTGGGCAAGTTTGATCTCCGTCAGTAAAATCATTCTTGAGTTATGCTGGTCACAAGCTTACTTACCATGGCTGAATCAGGGTAAACATGGTAAAGGCCATGGCGCCTTAAAGGTGAACTGCAAAGCTTTTAATTTTATCTAAATTGTTGCTTATATAGATCTTGTCTAATGTGACATAACTTTTATACGTTTTGGGGGCAAATATAGTTCGCAAAATTGTACTAATAACAATATTTAAGTTATCCTGTTATAAATCCGACTTCAAAACTTGCATCGCTTGTCTCTCTTGGTTTGTAGAACGTTATGACATTATAGTGGTCCCCTTCATTCAAGTTTTATTCAAATGTGACGTCATGCTACGTCGGATGAATGAACGAGGGCCACTATAACGTCATGACGTTCCAAAAACAACGGGAGGCAAGCGATGACGTTTTTAAAAGTTCTGGCTCTCGGTATAAGTTTTGACTTCTCATATACCCAAAATAAAACAATAACCCACAGAACTATTACCACACATAATTCTAACAACTATAGAAGTTCTTGTTTTCTGACATTTTAACAGAACATTGGGAAGCTTTTCAGTTCACCTTTAAGAAGGCTGCTGAAAAAGAATCCAAGCCATTGGCTCACTCATATCAAACCACTGCAATCCGAGGCGTTCCTGCATCCCCTCAATTTTCTGAAAATGCGCAAACTAATCTTTGTTTCAGTGAGCCTACATGCATGTGATGGTAGTACATTCTATTGAATTGAGAAATGCTCATCACAGGGCCATATGCAGAGTTTATTTGGGGACACCCTTTCTTGCCTTTTTTGGGGGCGCATTTGTATGTAAAAAGCATTAAAATTGGCTGTAAAGTTTGGGCGCCCATACCCCTTAAAGATGTAATCAGCCTCAAATCTGGGCTGAAATCGATGTCTCTCAAACTTAACGAAAGTGACATATGTTACAACAGGTACAAAATGAAACACATCTGACCACAAGAAACTAAACTTGTTTCTACCATTCACGAGAAAATAGAAGGAGTTGATCTTTAAAAATAAACAGCATGGCATGCCGTTTATTTTTTCACGGCCGTGTCAACAAGCGTATACACGTATGGTGCATTCTACCAACGTATGCTATGCGACATCACCGAACCGTAGGCACGAGCCATGACGCTATCCCATGGCTGCAGCTGTGCAGCATTCAAATTCGTGAGCGTCGCCACGTCACTCATACGTCACGCAGTGACGTCATTTTCCTCTCCGCGTACAACACACACTCAATGGCGAGACAGAAAAGCCGTCGAAGCGGGCAGAGTTACCAATTTCTCTGACAAGATATTCTTGCATTCGTTGTATATGACGATCCCACTGTCATCAAATATAATACATATGATGCTTTGGTAATCTTCCCTGCTGAAAAAACGCACAGGGGAGAGTTTACAAAATCCATCCATTTTGAGGCTGATTACATCTTTAACAGGTATCAAAATGGCTCTGGATATGGTCCTGCATCAGTTTCTATTTTTGTCAAGGAACCAGCTATGTCACATCTGACAGCATTTCTAGTCAAAGTTATTCATTTTTTGAGAAGGTTCAATATAAATTTCATGCTTTAAAACGGCTTAGATAACAATAAATTTTGCAAATTGTATCAATGATTGATACATCAATCACCTTATTTCAAAACACCACATTTTCTAAGTGAAACCTGTGAATATTGACACCTGGCCAAACTGACCAACCTCTAAATACTGAATCTAAATACATGATCCCAATACTTAAATTTAAAGTATTTTGAAGAATGCAGCTCACAATTATCTCCCCTGTTTCAAGTTTAGCTCTGTTCATCATCACACAGCCGCTACAAACATGTTTTTTCTGGAGTTTCTAGAACATATTCAGCGAGTTAACTAATTTACCTCGTTTTGCAGACTTCTGAAACTCTTTGAGCTTATGGAAAGTGGACCATCTCCCTTCTAGGAAGAGTATTATGAGTGATATACTGAAAACAAAAAAGTATAAATATCTTAGAACACTGGGATCCATATTTTATATTATTTGAAATGGATTCGTAGCTTTCACATATTTCAAATTACCCGGTATCCTAAATCCGTTCATTGAGGTAGAACAAATACCAAATTATCTCGAATGCGATAGACAGCACTTAATGTTACTTAGCAAACTGGACGATACATGTAACCCATATGCTGTTAGCCAAGTTTTCATTCATTCCGCCTCATATTCAAAGGGCATGCACAGTTTGAGACCAATTATAAGCTCCATGGGGCCATAGGACACTCATCAGCAACATAGCAATCACTATTTTTATTGAGTTCGGCAAACAGTTTTATAGCTACGAGATGCATCAATGTGTCAGCAATCTAATACGGTACAATAGAACATAGGAAGCAGGGATTACGATAAGGGGGTGGCCAACCCTTCCTTTTCTGAGAAGCCTCAGAAGTCAGCGTTCGTTACTATTTTCATGTGTTCACATACTGCATGGAATACATTTTCAGAGGAGATGATAAGATAACTTTATTTCAGCCAATTAAGGCACCCATTCAGAGCATAAGAGCATTATGTTTGAACTAATGAATTGAAGTTCGGAGGTAAGAAATAAGGATGGATGAAGTTTTATTGAATCTGTGAGTTGCCGTTTTCGTGTGGGGAAACTGTCGTCTGCATCTGACTCACCTTGTATAACTGGAGTAGGAGGAGAGTATATGAATATTAATACCATAAGGCCATTGTCACTTGATTAGTTGTTTAGTATGACCAGCCCTCATCTATATTTCTGAAGGCAAATAATTAAATATTTTAATTATTTGCCTCAAAATCCCGGATTTACATTTTTAAATTTTATGAGTAAACTTACACATTTTCTTTACATTCATATACAATTGGTTTGCAATTTAATAATTAATAATCAATTATTATAGTATTTAAAAAATTAAGGTCATGCTAAACCAATCAAGTGACAATGGCCTAATTAATATTAACTGACCAACAACAAGTGCTTGTGTTGCATACGGATCAGCTCTTCAATGAAACTATTTGCGGAACAGTCGACAGAGAGAGGGACGGGCTGTTTTAGTGCCAGATAGAGCGGTACGACTCACGGAACTGTGTTTTCCCGGAGTGTAAATGTAAGTTCAGTAAAGGATTCATGGCGTAGGAACGAACGAAGCCATGTAAACTTGGCTAAACGTGTCGTCAAAGTGTGAGCGACCATAACAATTTGCTCCTTTTGGCCTATCATTAATGGTGTGCGTGCGTACTTACCTAACTAAAGTTATGATGATGACTAGCATACGTTTCTTCGTACAAAATTCAATCATTATAGATTTACAACTCATTCATCTCTCAAAGAAAACGAAAAATAATGACAAATGCTTCAGCTACGGCAGCATATTTGACGTCTGCTGTTCGGTACGTCTGCTGTTCAGTTCAGTGGCCACTCTCCAGACATTCGATTGTTTTCGCGTCACTCGGAATAACTCGTGTATTTCCGTATAACAATGTGTACCTCGGTTTCAAATAAGCTAAAAAATGAACAAGTTTGAAGCATAGATCAACTTTTTTCTAAAAATGCCAACTACAATTGGCATATATCACCATTCTCTTAGACACAACGGAAGTAACAGCGGCTCTAAGCAAAGAATCAGCTGTTCTGTCAATTACAGTGGCGTGATCGCCACCCGCGCAACTGGGGGATTTTTAACCTAGGCCTCAATGTAGCGTAACAGGTCTCCTAAAAATCTTCTCATACTTGAGATAAATTTCTACAACTTGGCCAAGTGAAAGATAGTGCATCCGTTCAAATTATGTGTTAAAACCAGAGCTGAACTAGCCTTTTTCGAAGTTTTTTTCCATTCACTTATGTGCACAGGCCCGCAAAACAAAGAGTTGGGGGGGGGGGCAAGGGCGTAGACAACGGAGGGCTTGGGGGGCTGAAGCACCCCCAAATTTTGACGGCCGGCAAAAAAAAAAAAGCACCAACCAAACAAAAAAAAGAAAGAAAGAAAGAAAGAAAGAGAAAGAAAGCTAACATAGCATAGAAGATCACGTATATTATTCAATTAATACATGAGAAGTGAACTTATCATCAGGCCTAAAATAAGATTGCAATTGATCAGTGACCTTAGCCATAGACTGACGATTTCGGGCTCAAATCTTTTGCGATCGTCTCCGAGAATGGAATAGTGTGCTCCAATTTCAATCAAATACGGCCTATTTGGGCGAAAAACATAAAAACTTCAGTTGAGCATAATTTTTCGTAAATTTTTCACTATTAAGTTTTGTTTTTCACTTGAGATCCCGGTCATTTGTTCAGTATTTCTTTATTCACAAACAAGAGATACAAACTCTCAACTACTTTTCATACAGGAACTCTAGAAATAAACCTAGTGTCTGTCCCAGATAATAAATCTCAGACGTTTTCAGTGATATTTCGGAGACAATTTATCGTACAACATTGAAAATTCCCACAGTATATTAACTAAAAAACATTAATTCTATTCCTGTCTTTCATTAGAATCTGTTGAGAATTGACGAAAATCACCGATACCATGTTATTTTGGGGCCACCATGACTTTGATCTGCCATTGTTATAACATGCAGGCATGACGTTATGACATCAAAAATATAACTCACAATTCTCCCATCTAATTTTTGTTTTCGCGATTTATGGAGAACCACTGGAAGGATTTTGGTGATACTTGGAAATAAATTTAGTATTTTTTATCTACTGTGTGAAGTTTCAATGCTGTCCGATAAACAATCTTCCCAGAACTCACTTTAGCTGAGAAAGTTCCGCCAATATGGAAATAGCCGAACGTGAGATTGGTCCGATAAATTGTCCGAGACATATCGCCGAAAACGTCTGAGATATATTATCCGGGACAGACAGTAGACCTGAAGTCACTGTTTAATAACTGGTGTAAATATGGTAAATATTGATAAGTTTTCCTACTATTCCAAGAAAGGACCACTACGCTAACTGCAGGTAGAAATAGCCCAGTTATCATAGATTAACAATATTTCCTATGTTAAAAAGGTAGCAAAGGCAACCCAATTAATGAACCAGAGCTCATGTGCTCAGCCACGCGTCAATGCAGCCATTCCGCTGCTATCGGGGCAGGATAGTAAAAAGATAGCAAAGGCAACCCAATTTATGTACCAGAGCTCATTAGCCCCAGCAGGGACCCAATGATATCATTAGGTCCCTGCTGGGGCTACAGAGCTCATGTGCTCAGCCACGCGTCATTGCAGCCATTCCGCTGCTATCGGGGCAGGATAGTATTGTCTAAGGATTAACTTGAATTATAGTGCAAACCCGAGACTGAATGATCATTTCAGCTTGTAACGTTTATCAGTGTAGTGATCGTCATTGTTATGAGACATTTTGGCATAATAAATCAAAGTTCAGTTGTTACAATGCTCAGATGCCCCCAGAGAGTGCCAATTTACCATCAAGTTTCAAAAACAATTCTTACGCTCTGAGGGGGATACCCCCTCTCAGACTCTCCTCCTCTCAAGCCCCCCCAAACCTGACAACTTGTCTACGCCCTTGGGTGGGCGGTGATATTAGGGCGAAGTGTCGAAATATGGGGTCTCTATATATAACCCCTAGCTAAGATTCATAGCGTCTCCCTTCCCTCACCGCTATGCCGACGACAAATACATTTCCCTGGTGGTAATTCGAACATCTCCATGGCGCACTTATTATTACCTTTGCGCCCTATTGGACCTTCATTAACTTGAAAAAAAGAGCCACCATGAATAAAAATACCATAATCGCTGTTGTGATCATCATCCCCTGTATACACGGGATCTATTATGACGGAAATGCCCATCTTCTTGACCCTCGATTTCAGGTGATTTTGAGGCTCCATAGGGATAATTTTAACGTCTGTAATTAATATATGACCAACGAAGGGCCAGCTAGTCTGCCATTTCTGTATTTTTATTCACGGCGGCCCATTTTCTCAAGTTAATGAAGGTCCAATAGGGTGCAAAGGTAATAATAAGTGCGCCATGGAGATGTTCGGGTTACCACCAGGGAAATGTATTTGTCGTCGGCATAGCGGCGAGGGAAGGGTATGGAAAGCCATCAGTGTCATAACCTCTGGTTTTCCACACGTGGTAATTCGATTTTCCACGCGTGGAAAATCTAGCCAATGGTTTGACTTGTAATTACCACGTGTGGATATTTCGACCAATTACTTAACTTGGAAATACCACACGTGGAAATTATTTACCACGTGTGGAAAATATCCACCAATGATAGAACTGGAAATACCACGTGTGGAAATTATTTACCACACGTCGTATTTATCACTCAATCATTGAATTCGGAAATACGACGCGTGGTAAATAATTTCCACGCGTGGTATTTTACTGGGTTTTCCACACGTGGTAATTCTCTTTTCCACACGTGGTAATTCTATTTTCGAATCTACCACTCAAAACAATCGTTACAGAAAGCAGATACACGCACTTTGACCCTGTCTTATCTGTCGTACGGTCGTCGACCTATACGACTCAGCCTCAGGTGGAACTCCTGCACTGCTCAACAAAAAACTTATTAAAGTTTGCTACACGTACCTGTATTTTATGAAATTGACAGTGTCCTGTTGCAGATTGTCTGTTCCAGCTGGACGAACACATTTGCCGCAAACTGTCGATTTCCGTCATTCTGAAGGGACCCGCTTTCTTTGTTAAGCTCTCATTCATTGGCTGGGTAAATTAAAATTTCGACGCGTGGATAAATGGGAATACCACGTGTGGAAATTATTTACCACGTGTCGTATTTTCGAATTCAATGATTGGGTGATAAATACGACGTGTGGTAAATAATATCCACACGTGGTAATTACAAATCAAACCATTGGCTGTATTTTCCACGCGTGGATAATAGAATTTCCACGCGTGGAAAATCGAATTACCACGTATGGAAAACCAGAGGTTATGACACTGATGGCTTTCCATAGAAGGGAGACGCTATGAATCTTAGCTACACCAAATGCCGACAGCGACGAAAAAGTCCAGCAGACGATATGCGCCTGGACCCCGTGGAATAGAAATGAGCCTACGTCATACCTAACACCATGCCGTGATAAACGCATCCGTTTAACGCTGTATTGTGCTGCATGTATTACCTTATTATTTAATAAATGCACGCGCTTATACACATACAACATTAACATTTAATAAACGCGTACGGCGCCAATCATTGACCTTTATTTGTACTTAATTGCATGCCTGAATAAACGCGTCCGTTTTATGGAACTTTTGATAGATCACGTGATTAACAGACCATCGAAGTAGG